>LPNX011012329.1:0-13839 GCA_001517045.1 Pseudotsuga menziesii
CCACTAAGCATTTCAAAGGCATGGTCATATTCCATGTAATATAATTATCAAGGCTTTGGGACACCTACATAAGGCTTTTGCTTTCCTCCTAATACTCTTGCCACCTTGAAATGCATCCCACTCTGTAAAAACTCTTTATTGTGCCCATATCTGACTTTTATGGAAAATATCAAATTTAAAGGGTGTATGTTATGGTTCATGGCTTTGATCATTTCCCATTACCTCATAATATAATATTATGTTAAGGTATTCTTTGTTCAATTTCTTCCCAAACCATTTTCTAAGGCCCATCCCTAGTGCACAAAACCATATATTTCCACCCACATCCCACTTTAAGATTAATGGTATCCTCTACAATGCGTGATCTTCTATGTGATATTTTGATAAAAACATTTTCAATTGAATATCAAATTTCAATTCAAATAAATTTTACCACTACTTTATAATAGTAATAAATTAATAAAAATGGTTGTTTTTGTTTATTTATTTATTTGTCAATTCTATTTATTTATTTAAATATTAATAAAAATGAATAACTGAATTGAGTTATTTACAGAACAAGAGCCACAAGGTGGCAATGTTCCTGTATCTTGATAATTGAAACCTTGAAAAATAGATATATTTGTTTTAAATGGATATGAACTAGTAAGGGGTTGAGCTAGTAAATGAGAAATACAATCGCTAAGGAATATGATTGATCTCTGCAATAGCAAACTATATCTAATAGGAAACTTATGACATCTCACTATGCAATTCAGTTGTCTTCATTTGTTTAGAAATGGTCTCACTTGTTTAAATGACATACTTAATTCTAAATGGCATTTGGCTTAACATATGGTCAATTGGATTAAGAATAAGTTGTTTTTATTGTATAATACATAAATATACCATCCTTGATAAAAGTTTCACAAATATCAAATAAGTCAATAAATTTAAACGGCTTAATAGGAAACTTATGACATCTCACTAAGCAATTTAGTTGTGTCTCCATTTGTTTAGAAATGTTCTCACTTGTTTGAATGACATACTTAATTCTAAATGGCATTTGGCTTAACATATGATCAATTGGATTAAGGATATGTTGTTTTATTAAAAGACTATGCCTAATAGGAAACTTATGACATCTCACTAAGCAATTTAGTTGTGTCTGCATTTGTTTAGAAATGTTCTCACTTGTTTGAATGACATACTTAATTCTAAATGGCATTTGGCTTAACATATGGTCAATTGGATTAAGAATATGTTGTTTTATTGTATAATACGTAAATATAACATCCATGATAAAAGTTTCACAAATATCAAATAAGTCAATAAATTTAAACAAGGGAAAAAAATCATTTCATTTTTTAACAATCTAATTTACCAAGAAGAGGGCCACTAGTGCTCTGACACAAAAATGATCTAAATCCACAGAGCCATGAATAGGCATATGCTACAACCTCCTTTAGAATAGAATAAACCAACACTCTAAACACTGTCAGAATCCCATGTAGCCAAACTGCTTGAATAGTTGCATTCACAAACCCTCAATACTCTGCTTCAGGACTTGGTATTTTTTGCTGCAACCTGGAGATCGAGAAGAGTCTGAGCACCGTCCGTTTTTAACCCTAGCGCGAGGGCTTCCGCCGCTGGTCGATGGTCCTGCACATGGATCCACCCGACCCTGAGTCCGTAGAGGACCGGTTTCAACACATCATGGCCTCCCTGCCTCCCGTTCAGGCTGCCGCGGCCCCTTCCTCACGGTTTGTCAAATGAGCAGATATTCCAGAAGCTCAGCTCAGCTCTGCCGCTTCGAAGAGAAAAGCAGTCACCCTTTCAGAGAAAGGACTTATTGGATTATTCACTGGGTTATGGCCATCCCCGCGCTCTGTGGAGGTCTGGTTGAATAAAAATTGGAGAACCCTAATCCAGGGGGAAGTCCAACAGATCTTCTGTGGAAAATGATACTTTGCCTTTATCTTCGAAAAAAAGGAGGACCGAGACTTGATCTTCAGGAATGGGCCTTACTTTATGGGCCCAAGAGGTATGTATCTAAACAAATGGGATCTGTCATTTAACCCAGAAAAAGATATCCCAAAAGCAGTTCCTGTCTGGGTTAAGCTTCCCCACCTCCCTCTCCACTGCTGGAATGATGAGGACTTCCGAGCAATAGGGAATACTCTAGGGAAGTATGTTGATAAATCTGAACCAAAAGCCCCAATGTTCTCTTGCGCCCGTATCTGTGTTGAAGTTGACCTTGAGAAAGGCCTGCCGGAATCCATTAACCTTTCCATTGATGGATGGAATCACCTGCAGACAGTTGATTATGAGCAAATCCCCTTTAAATGCAAATATTGCCATGAATACGGTCATTTTGCCAAGTCATGTCCGAAAAAACCTGAGAAACCCATCTCGGACAGCCCTGCAAGCGAAGGATGGAACATCGCAAGCGGGAAAAAGACCGTCAAGCCAACAAAGCAACAGAACAATGTGACAAAGAACACCTCCGGAAATAGATTCGAGGCCTTGGAGGAGGAAACACAAGAGGAAGAACATCAAGAAGTTAACCTGGAAACGGAACAACAGAAGGATAAAGAACCCCAGGATCCTGTATCGCAGCACCAGGAAAATGAAGCTCGGGAAGAGGGTTCAGGGCGCCCAACGGAAAGGAAAGATCCTATGACAAATTCTGAAGGATCTGTTACAAGATCGAGGGCAAAAGTAAGTTCGGAAGAAATAACAGATACCTCGGTAGAAGAACAGGAACCGTTATCCAGAAAAGGAAGGAAATCCAATAAAGCCATCAGAGAGCAGGAGGCAGCTAGGGAGAAGGCAGCAGGAAAGTAGTCTAACCTAGACTTCTTAGTCAAAACCATGCTAGCAAGCAAATATCTACTAAGTGCCGAAGAGGAAAAAAAGGAGAAAGACAAGGCCCTTAAAAAACTTAGGAAATAATGAAAGTAGTCTCCTGGAATTGTAGAGGATTGGGAGGTACTCAGAAGTTAGAAGTTATCAAGAGATTTAAATCAATGGAATCTGCCACCATTCTTCTCATCCAGGAGACAAAAAAATCAGCTGAAGACAACATAGAAACAATCAAAAGCATTTGGTCAAAAGGGACAGGACTAGCCACCAGCGCAAATGGAGCCTCAGGAGGTCTATTATGCTGGTGGAACGTTGATCAGTATGGAATGATCACGGCCATAGAAAATAGAAATTGGCTATTCATAAAACTTGAAGACAAAGACAGCAAAGAAAATTTTTGCATCGGGAATGTGTATGGTCCAACCATGAATGCGCAGAAGGAAAGGTTTTGGAACTCGCTAGAGGAGCAATGTGAAGACAAAAAGCTTCTTCCTTGTTATATTGCAGGGGACTTTAATGTAACTATATCAGCGGATGAGCGTAGAGGAGGAACAAAGGTAAGAGACCCGTTTGGGGAAAGGCTGGAAGACCTCATTTCACAATGGAGCCTTACAGACATCAAACCTAAAAATGGTATCTTCACATGGAGTAATAAAAGAATAGGACCAGGTCATATTGCAGCTAGATTGGATCGATTCCTGGTTAGCACTCATCTTATCGATTCTTATCCGGAAACTAAAATCTTGTGCGCTGCTGTCTCAGACCACAAGCCTTTAAGTCTCTTTTTTCCTCCGGTGGAAAACCTAGGACCGCTCCCTTTCAAATACAACCGGATTTGGCTGGAGTCCGAAGGAGTCAGAGATATCATTACTAATGCTTGGCGCTGCTTCATCCTAGGATCCCCAGCATTCTCATGGGAGCAGAAGCTGAAAAGGGTCAAGGCAGCTCTTAAATTGTGGGCCAAGAATCAATATCAAGAGCCAGCTCAACAAAAGGAAAAAATCATCAAGGATATGGAAGCCCTCCAAGCAGAAATGGAAACAAGTATGATCTCCAAGGAACACCTCATCAAGGAGATAGAGCTGGAATCAACTCTGCAGAAAATCTTAAGACAAGAAGAGGAAGAATGGAGGCTGCGCTCACGCATCCTATGGCTCAAAGGGGGAGATCAGAACACTAAGTTCTTTCAAAACCAATGCAGAGATAGACAACGATGGAACACAATGAGAGAACTCAAAGCTGAAGACAACACTCTCATTCAAGGGCAAGCGGCCATCAACGCTGATGTAAGGACTTTTTTTGATCATTTGTATAATGACGAGGAGCAAGTCTCCCAACGCCTCATGGAGGAAATGGTTTCTGATATTCCCTCCCTCATCAGCCCTGAGGAAAGACTCAGGCTTGAATCCCCTATTTCGGAAAACGAAGTCAAGAAAGCTATTTGGAGCCTGCACCCGGATAAGGCCCCTGGCCCGGACGGCTTCCCTATCTGTTTTTATAGAACCTTTTGGTCCCTTATCAAGAAAGACCTGATGCGCCTCATCTCCTGGATGTCAAAAGGTAATATGGGAGGAGCAACCAACTCCACTTTTTTGGCCCTTATCCCGAAAGAGCACAACCCCACTTCCATTAAAAAATTCCGGCCCATTTCCTTATGCAATGCGTCGGATAAAATCTTCTCCAAAGTGCTGTCTCTGAGACTCAAGCAAATCATCCCCTCTCTTATCTCTCCAAATCAAGGTGGCTTCATCTCAGGCAAGCAAATAAGTGATAACATCCTCTTGGTCCAGGAGGCCATTCACTCCAGCACTAAAAGCGGTGAACCCGGAATGGCCATAAAATTGGATCTGGCCAATGCGTTTGATAGGCTGAGACACGACTTTATATTCCTGGTTCTTGAAAAGTTTGGGTTCCCCAATGTTTTCATTAAACAAGTTCAGGCCTGCATAACCTCTCCCTGGATAGCTCCTCTCATAAATGGAAGACCTTCAGAGTTTTTTAAAGCCTCTCGCGGGGTAAGGCAAGGATGCCCTCTATCCCCTTTCCTTTACATCTTAGTCGCCGACTCCCTTAGCAGAAAAATGAATAGACTCCAATCAGAAGGATCTCTCCCAGGCCTCTCCTTCAGACGTGGAGTTTCTCCTATTAACCATGCTTTATTTGCTGATGACACTATCCTCCTTGGAATAGCTTCCATCCAAATTGTCAGGAACCTTCTCAGTCCTCTTGAACTTTTTCTTAAATCCTCTGGAAGCTCAGTAAACCTGAACAAATGCCAAATATATGGTTGGAATTGCCCAACCACAACTCTCAGTCACATCTCCCAAATTCTCCAAATAAAAGCCAATTCTTCTTGGTCCCATTTTATCTACTTAGGCATCCCTATCGTTAAAAAATTCTTGGCCTCTTCAATGTGGACCCCGGTCATACAAAAGATCAAAGACAAAACTCAGTCCATGGGAACGAAATGGCTAAATTTAGCAGGAAAGACTGTTCTAATCCGATCTATCCTCTCCTCCTACCCCATTTACACTAGCTCTATGGTTCTTGCACCCAAAAACGTCATGAACAGTGTTAGTAAGGAAATCAGAAAATTCTTGTGGCAGGGAGAAAAAGTTCAGACAAAAAAATTCCACCTTGTAAAATGGGACACGATCAAACAAGCTAAAAGACATGGTGGTATAGGCATCAGAGATCCTGAACAGATGAGCAAAGCCATGGGAGCTAAAATGGTTTGGAGACTGGTCACAGGAAGAACAGAATGGTGGAAGGAAGTCATCAGGAAAAAATATATTAGGAGGCCCAGGTCAAAAATGTTGGATAGCGCATGGGTAGGCAAAGGAACTAATCTTTGGCAGTTATGCAAAGCCTCTCTTAGCATAATCATCGAAGACTTCTACTGGATCCCCGGGAATGGGAAAAGGATCAACATCTGGAAGAGTAATATTTTGGGACAGCCGCCACGCTCCTCACTGCCAGGTCAGGCTCTCCTAGCTGATTGGGCAAGTGAGCAGGGGATCACCACCCTCTTCGATCTTTCGCAATGGGACATAAAAGGGCACTGGATTGGCTGGAAGGAGCTATCCCCCCCTGCCCATTTGGCTAATGCAGCAGACTCTCTTCTCTCCTCTTTCCATGGACTGTCTCCTATGCGAGTCACAGTGAAGGACCGTATCGGATGGGGGAAAACAGGGAAGTATAATGTTAAAGAAGGATACAAGAAAATATCCATGGAACCGCCTGGAGCAGATACAATATGGAAGAAGGTGTGGCATACTGACATTATACCCAAAGTAAACAGTTTCATTTGGATCCTCCTACATAACAAGCTTCTCACAGCCGAGAACTTAAGGAAAAGAGGCATAAACGGACCCTCAAAGTGTACTCTGTGTAATTCAGATGAAGAGACCACCAGCCATCTCTTTCTCCATTGCAAAACCTCCCTTCTGGTCTGGAGGATTGTTCTTCCTTCAGGTATGGATTTAAACTTCCCTGGCTCGGCAGTCCAACTTTTCATAGACTGGAATAAACATTATCCTGGCTCCTTAAGCAAGAACCCAATCTTGAGACGTCTCTGGGCCTCTATCCCAAAGAATCTATGCTGGCAACTCTGGCTTGCTAGGAATAATGCTATCTTCAAAGAACAAAAAGTTGTCCTAGCCCGAATAGCTGCCAAAACTATAGGAATGATAGCTGAAAAGTTTGCTTCAAACAACATCAGTTTCCCCGTTCAAGAGTCCATCCCAGAACCATAGTCTTCTTGGTGCAGGAACTTCCTAAAAGAGATGAGCCCTCTTCAGTCCAAAAACATCATCAACAGAGCAACCTCAACTTGGAGATTCTTCCCTTGGGAGATACGCTTATCCAGCAAGGACTTCAAAAAATGGCTCAGGGAGAAGAATTCCTTTGCCTTCTTCTTTGATGGCACCTCGAAAGGCAACCCAGGGGTGGCAGGAGCGGGGGGGATCCTTCTGGATCTCGGAGGACAAATAGAACAAACCTTCGCATGGGGATTAGGGAATAGAACTAACAATGAAGCAGAGTGGCTGGCACTCCTTCAAGGCCTTCAGCTCCTTCAGGCTAAAAATTATCAAAAGGTTCTGATATTCGGAGATTCAAAGCACGTCATCTCTAAACTGATCAATGGATACCCCTCGGGAGCTGTTAATTGTCGTCGCTTGTTCAATAAAGCAAAGCTTCTTATGCTCAATTCCTATGAACCTCTACATATTCTCCGAATCAATAACACTGAAGCGGACATTATGGCCAATTTGGGGGCCTCTCTCCCACAAGGCCACTACAGACAAAATGGGAATCCTCCCATCCTCAAATATGTGCCGTAATGAGGTGTCGGATCTCCCCCCATTATCAACTTCATCATATAATTTGGAAGTATTCTATGAATGACCTTAGACTGTGGTTTAGCCTTATGATCTACCCTTCCTTTATCCTTTTTCTCATTTGCTTTTTTGGCCCCCCCTCTACCCTTCCTCCCTTATCATTCATCCTCTTCTACATTATCCCTCTCCCGCTCCTTTTCCCTCCCTCCTTCACGCTCTCCGACTTCCTTCGTCATCTGGCAGCTGGCCTCCACACCGTGATGGTCACCGCCGGCTCCTCCCATTTATTCTTCTGTCCTACCCTTCCACCTTCCCTTGACGCATGGCCCCCTTTCTGCCTCCTCCAACTCTTGGACGTTACGGATTTAAAAGCCATTCGATCAGGGGTTATTTGCATTTCCTCCTCACACGCTCAGGGTCTCCTCAAGAATTACTACATGGCCTCTATCAACAGTGATATGTCTTCCCAGTCCATTTCAATCCTTGGTCCTGGTCTACATGAAGCTCTGCGAATTCTGCTGAACATTGTCACAGGCATTGGTGAAGGGCGGTTGCAAGGCCTCCCGTGGCAGGCACTTCCTCTCACTCGCTCCGTAGTGAAGGAAAGGCTTGCTCTTGCAGCCTTTTCCTCCTGTTCATGTAGCTCTCTCTCAATTTCGCAGACTGTCTCTCTTGGTTCAGGTACTCTTTCGATTTCTGGTAATTGGGGAAAAAGCTTGGTTATAGGTTGTCGTTGCACGGGGTGGCAAGAAGGCGCAGCAGGCACATTGGCTTGTGGAAGACAAGACGATTTTCCTTTGCATCAGGAACTCCTCGTGCTCAGATTTTGTTTCAGTAATCTTTCAGCTTGCGCCCCTGTTAGTTCTATCCATGCCATTCAGAACCAATTCGCCCGAATAAACATATTGACAGAGGCAAACAAAATGGCTCAGGCTGGTGAAAATGCAGGGATTATGGACATCAAAAAGAATTTGAAAAGGTTGTATGAAATGCTTGCAATCAGTGTCATGGATAACAAAGAGATTGCTCGGGAGGTGAAAAGTATGGGAGAAACAGTGAGCTACACCTCGCTGCAAATTAGTAATCATGATGCCCTCATTGATGATAATGAAAGTAACCTTCGTGAAATCATGGGGAAAGTCGATAGGATTCAAGAGGACCTTCAGCGCTTCATATCCATGAATCAGAGCAGCAGAGTCAATGGAGCCACTGCTGATGTTGCGCTGCCAATGGAGGAGGAATCCGTAGTTCAACCAAGAAATATTAGAGGCAATCCTTAGTCTATTCCTGTTAGTTATGGCTGAATGTTTTTCTGTCTTTTTATATGCAATCAGTATGTAAGGGTTTACACAACCTGCGGCTTTAGATGTTTTGAACAAACTCTATGTGAAGTTTTTTGGAAAACACCTTGGACAAGCCCACTGTGCAGCATTTTTGCTATGCATAAATACTCTGTTATATCATGTCTGTAATGAATGGCTGTGCACAGCTTGTTTTTATATAAACCCTTTTATAGCTTCTGTTAAAAAAAAAATACTCTGCTTCAGCGAAAGAGAGAGCAAGAACTGTTTGCTTCTTGCTTGACCAATAGATTGGTCCATATCCCAACATGAACACAAACCCCGAAGTAGATTTTTTGTTGGTATTGTCTCCATCCCAGTCTTGATTTAGTAAAACCAACCAGACTAATTGAGCAATAGCAGAATAATGAATCCCAAACTCTCTAGTATTGCACATCAGTATTACACATAAAGCACTACTACATAGAGGGGGTTATTAAGACAATATTTGTGTAAATTTTCTCAATTTAAGACAAAAAAAAGTTTGTGTATTGTCTTTAAGCAGGTGTCTTAAACTTTTGTCTCAAATTATTGTCTTAAACTATTGTCTTAAATTTAAGACAATAGTTTAAGACACCACTTAAAGACAATACTTAAGACAATACACAAACTTTTTTTGTCTTAAGTTGAGACAATTTACTTGAATATTGTCTTAATAACCCCCTCTATGTAATAGTGTTACAATATCAAGGTGCAGTGGAATCGAACCACTATCTTCTTGCTTCTAAAGCAAGCGCTCTTCCATTGAGCTAACGCCCTTTATAGAATTCAAAAAGAAGGAACAGTCATTGTGGAAATCCTAAGAAAGGCATCAATTACAAATACAATATTATTTAATCCATGTTGTAAATATAACTATACAAATGCATTTAGAAATAATGTTGTTTATTGTACAAAAGAAACTTATTTTTTTAAAGGTTATGACATTAACAATTGTCACTTGGATGGCATGGTACATGTTGTCCGCCGATTGCACACCAACAGTAGAAATCTTCCTAAAGCTGTCTCCTCACTTGAGAAAGTGGGAGAGGTGTGACCTTATGGGCAAGCACAGAGCCAGGTACTCTCACCTACTCCTAACTCCTCCGTTTAGGCTAACTCCTAACAAAGCCAAGAGGGGTAGTCCCTAACAAAGAGTTTCTAAGGCTCAATGTGTTTAAGTAAGTTTTATGAAGGTGATGCGGATGGGTGTTGTTTAGGAGTTTGTTATGATGAAAGAAGATTATAATTCTAATAACTGAAAAATAAATATAAGAAGAAAAGCAATCCACGTTGCTCCACCAGATTAAAAGATGAACAATATGACGAGAACTTGTGAAATAAACTAGCATTCACAGATAAAGATTTTATAAACCAAAAGACAAATGGTCCAGATTAATAATGATGCATGAAATGACAAACCAGGGCCTTATGGAGTCAAACTTCTGAGATGCTTGAAAAATAATGAAAGTACAAGTCTCGTAATAGTGCTAGTGAAAGTGTCCTGCGACTGCTCTTGGTTTATTTTAAAGATTTTTAATGGTCTTGTTTATTATGGCTTGTCAAAGGTATCAAAGACCAACCGGGAAAGTGTTCAAAGTTATTTCGTTCTAGACATGTCGGCCTGTTTAGTATCCCAGGCTGGTGTCCGGTGGATTGACCAGCTAGCTGGGACTTTAAGACAATGGGGAGTTCCGGCACCCTTACTGAGAATTCACTTTGAATGCTTCCTACAACGCCGATGCGTTGGTTATGGGGTAAAATTTTATTGTGTTGTTATTGCGAGCTTAACAAGTGTTAGATTTTTATCATTCAATCTAGCATTATCTTAGGATCTTATCTAAGAGAATAACATGCACAGAAATAAACACAAGAGACAAGAGACACAAAGAATTTTCCTCGGGGAAACCATAAAGGAGAAAACCCCGCAACTTCTGCAGAGATAGAATGAGCACCAATGGCAGCAGTAAAACCCGAAAACATAAAAGATGATCTCCACAGCTTGTTCTCTCTCTCACACTTGAGAGAGCTTCTCCTGTCTCACTCATGCGCCCCAGTGAGTGAGTGTGTGTGTGATAAATAGAGAGGCTCACTCTCTATTTATATTCTTTCGTTCACTTGATGTCCACTTCAACATGTCGGCCCCACTTAACAATTACTTACTAGGGTCGACATCTCTAGGAGAGTCTAATAACCCTAGTGCCCCACAACTTGTGGGGACTTTGCCCCTGCGATCAACAAGGAGGGTTAACCTTAACACAATGGTGGGGACTATTGCCCCGACTTACAATAACTCACCTAGGGTCAACTTCTCTAGGATAGTCTAATAACCCTAGGGCCCCACAAATACGGGGACTTTAACCCTTGATCAATAAGAAGGTTACCCACAATGACTTTGCATGACTTGTTTACATGATTGAATCTCCCGATAGGAACATCGGGATATGACATGACTCAATTACATTACAGATGCTTCCTGAAATAAACATCAGGGTACAATACATAAAATATACAAGTGAATACATTCCAAAGTTACAATTACATCAACACTCCCTCTTAACTAGGAAGGTATTCTCTCAACACAATTTATCAGCACAAGTCTTCTTCTCTGTATCATCTGGATCATCATCAAGTCATCTTCGTCTTCAAGTCATCTTCATCGTCAAGCCATCTTCATCAAGTCTGGATCATCACTTGATCTGGAGCATCACTCGATCATCACTGGATCATCATCATCATCATTGCTTCCGCTATCTCAATCAAATGGTGCTATCTCTTCATTCTTCTCGTCACAGGAAGTTCTACAGAGCCAGCCCTTTTTCATGCTGGTTATAGTCCTAGCCTCCATGTAGGTCTTCTTCAATGATTATATTTGACCCTAAGTCAGAATGGCTCGTCCAACACTTACAACTGACCATGAGAGGAACACATCAAACAATATGTCAGAAAGGAACGCCCAACACTCACATCTGACCATGCAGGAACACATTCCACAACCCTGTCAGAAAGGCCCAACACTCACATCTGACCATGCGGGAACACATCCCACAACCTTGTCAGAAAGGGCCCAGCACTCACATCCGATCATGCAAGAACACATCCCACAACTCTATCGGAAAGGCTTAGCACTCACATCCGATCATGCACGAACACATCCCACAACCCTATCGGAAAGGCTCAGCACTTATATCTAGCCATGCGGGAACACATCCTGCAACCATGCTAGAAGGGCTCTGCACTTGCATCTAGCCATGCGGGAACACATCCTGCAACCATGCTAGAAAGGCTCTGCACTTACATCTAGCCATGCGGGAACACATCCTGCAACCATGCTAGAAGGGCTCTCAACCCCAGGTTGAGGATTCCTGGTAACTGACCAGGTGTCTCCAAGAGAATGGCATCAACCCTTATATTTGATCAAGTGGGAACACATCCCTCAATCACATCAGAATGGCCCTGCACTTATATCTGATCATGTGGGAACACATCCCTCAATCACATCAGAATGGCCCTCAGCCCCAAACTGAGTATTCTTGATAACTAACCAGGTGCCTCCATTCAGAGAATGGCATTCAACACTTATATCTGATCATGTAGGAACCAATCCTACAGTCACATTAGAATGGCTCAACACTCACATCTGACATGGAAGGAACCAATCCTCTCACCATGACAGAATGGCTCAGCCCTTACATCTGACCATGGAGGGAACCAATCCTCTCACCATGTCAAAATGGCTCACGGACTCATCAATTCCCTTTGGAAGGAACTTCGATCTGGAGAACACCAAGATTCTCCCTGAAGTACTCAAACTTCACTCTGGCTAATGGCTTCTTCAACACATCAGCTATCTGTTCGTCCGTCGCAACATACTGGAGCTTTACTGCTCCTCTATGCACCATATCCTTGATATAGTGATATTTGATCTCGATATGCTTTGACTTGTCATGGAACACCGGGTTCTCCAACAGCTTCACACAACTCTGGTTGTCGCAATATATACAAGTAGCATCCAACTAGAGATCAAATAAATCAGATAGTAGCTTCCTCAGCCAGACTGCCTCACAACTAGCTAAACAGGCTGCAACATACTTTGCTTCAGCTGTACTCAGTGCCATGCAAGACTGCTTCTTCCTAAACCAAGAGATCACATGATCCCATACTGAAGCAACACCCTGAAGTGCTCTTCCTATCAATGGCACTGCCTGCCCAATCTGAATCAACATAACCTTCCAGGTTAATCTTTTGATTTGCCTCATACTTGAGTCCATAATCAACTGTACCCTTTAGGTACCTCAGAATATGCTTTGTAGCAATCAAGTGAACATGTCTCGGATCTGTTAGGAACTGGCTCAAGGTGTTCACAGCAAAGCAAATATCTGGTCTCGTATTCGTCAGGTACATCAAGGACCCAATCATTTGACAATACATCGTGGCATCAACTGACTCTGATGAAGCAACACTCAGTAGCTTCAGGTTCGATGCCATAGGTGTGGTCATGGCCTTGCAATCCATCATCCTGAACCTCTTCAGGATCTCTATTGCATACTTCCCTTGTCCCAGGGAGATTCTGCCACACCTCTATGCCTAGAAAGTAGTGCATCATATCCAAGTCCTTCATCTCGAACTCGGCAGCAAGTCTCCTTCTTGCAACTTCTGTCAGGAACAAGTCATTGACATATAACAGGAGCATCAATGGTCTTCCACCTTCAACCTCGAGGAAAAGGTTGGAATCCTCTTTACTCTCAGTAAAGCCTAGAGTCGCCAGTAAGCTATCCATCCTATCGTACCATGTCTAACCTCGAGATCTTCTGGAATAAGTTACAAGAGATCTCAAACTGCTCGAAATCCTCTGCCTAGAAATAACCTGCTATTTGTTATCACCGAATGTTCTGGATTATTAATCACCTGTTGATTTCAAGCACCAAATATGGAAATGCACAGCATTGAGATCAACTCGATTCAGTGATCTGACTGAAAACAAAGAACATCTTGTAACAAACTAGCCCCCTGTACCTTAGTTGTCTTCCTACTTTGGAGGGATTGAAATCAATTTATAACGTTTGATGCCAAAAGCTATCTCCAAATCGCTTCTTTTATGCTAAAATCTTAATGGGATTTAACACCTGTATGTTGTTCGATCACTTCTCCACTCGCTCTCCAAGCAATAGATAACCTCCAAAAATAACTGCCCAGTCCGAAGATACAAAGCTTTCAAACTAGTTTCAAGCAATTCATGGATGTTTGATATTTGGTGATGACTCAGCGTAACACTTGGAAATTTTGTCAACACCTGCGAGCTCTACATTCTTCAAGATATAATAGAAGAGCGTTGA
>LPNX011012332.1:0-46303 GCA_001517045.1 Pseudotsuga menziesii
ACTTTATGTCTTGCCCAAAGGCATCTGCATTATATTGCCCAGTGCTTGGGTTGGTGCCACGTTGGTGCAAGAAAACTTGTGCATCAACTACACTCACATTTCTTATGCACGTATGTTCTGTGAACCTTTAAAGTAGGGCAATATTTTGCCAACTTAATGATTTTATATGAATTTGTTATGAGAAATTTAAATGTTAGAACCTAGAGGAGAACAGATTGCAAGTCTCTTATTAAAGTTTAGATCTCCCACCTTTCAATTTGTTTTCATAAATAGCTTCATTTTGAACTTTTCAATTAGCCTTATATGATGTGTTTTGGGATTGTCCTTTATTTTTGTGACTTTTATGACAAAAGTATTTCTGTCACACTAATGGTCCCTTGGTTGTCAGAAGTCATGGCAAGATAAGTATTTACATGATATAAATGCTTTTGGACTGGGTTGTGTCTGGAACCTTTTTGAACATCTTAGTTTTGTTAGAAAGTTAGGTGGTCACCTTATCGGTCTTGGATCTAGCTGACTGCATGGTTGGGTCTCTTCTTTAAAAAAATATATGTCAATGTGGTTTGAGATTATCATACCCAATTTGTAGGCCCATTTAGATGAATAACTGGTAAGCCCTTTCACTGCTTTATTGGGATGGCTGAAAAATAACTGTTGGAAAAATTTATTGAAGCTGCTCTAGGTTTTATGAAAAAAAAACTTACTAGTCTCAATAGACAAGGACAAGTACAAAATAAAGTGCCTGTAAGGCTTAGTAGTACCCATTCATTGACAACCTTACTATAAGCATTACCGTAAGTGTATCCATCTTATGGCTTGAACTTAAAGTATCAAGTGCTTATGATTCCTTTAAGAAACAGAAGGATATTGACGCCTCAACCAGACCTCATTCTTAGACAAGGCATCGACGCCTTAAAACAGACCTCAGCAGGCTCAGACAGGTCAACGACACCTTGAACCAGACCTCAACAGGGTAGCGGTAGCCTCAGGAAGACATTGGCATCCTCAGATCAGACTTTAAGGTGGACGACAACCTCCAACTGGCTCAGAAAGGCAGATGACACACAAGAGCAAGCCCTAACAGCAGAAGATATCCACAGAAAGAAAGCAACAACCTTCTAAACCTTTGACATCATCCAAATAAGTGTACCAAAACCCTTGAACAATCACTAGCAAATCATATTTCAGATTTCATCTTCAAGATGATCTCATAATGAAGGCTTAGACTTATATTTATAACCCTTTAAGGACTTCTAGAAGGTTTTACCTTCTAAGTCTTCATTGCCTTTAGGGTTACTCTACAAGGGTCAAGACGTCGCACAATTAAAGAGGGTTACCAAATATAAAATATAAGTTAAAGTTAAAACGTCTTAGGAGAGGGTTTCACAAAACAAGACGGAGGGTCAAGTTACCGCACTCAAAAAGGGGCGCTATCACATAGGACCAACATGGAGGAGTCAACACAAGACTAAGCCAATACAAGGCTATCCACAAGTCAAGAAGAGGTGTCACAACAAGGTGGGAAAACAACCCTTTTAACCACAAGACAAAAGGTATAACAACAAGGTGGGAAGACAGCCCTTTTTATCTCTCTCTCTCTCAATGTATGTGGTCTACATGTGTTCCATAATAACTGGAAGTTTTATCATCACCATAAAAGGAAGGTCCAAAGTGGATGATGCGATCCTCTGATCCTCTTGACTGCTCCTAAGATCAAATGCCAATGATTCCATCAAGGGGTGGCTAGTCCCTTGAGGAAACAACCTCGCTGAATCATCTCAAGGACCTAGGAGAGGAGGACATCACAGATCATCATCTTGGTTGACTGACCAAGATCCATTTGGTTAATTGACCAGAGTTCCATACTTCGATGGATCCCCATTTCAGATCTGAATCTATATCCAGATCCTACCAGGAATATCAAGTGGCGGTTGCCTAACCACAACTACTAGAGTCCTTAAAAAAAGGCCGTGTAAAAAAACAAGATTTTATAATGACAAAGCCAAAGAAATTGCTTCTGGAAACTGCATATTGTATTGGCAAGAAGATTCAATACTGTTGTCCTGGTTTCTTACATAATAAGCGTCAGGTAACTATCTGTGATACTATCACAAAGCCATGCTTATTATTTGTCTTCAAAAACATGTATATCTATTGATTTTTTATTAACAATGACAAATATATGCTTTCTACATTATGCCAAGTTGTGTTTTGCTAATGAAGTGAGAGAATCCAAAATGCAATGAAACAGGGAATGCAAGTATATAATCAGCACTTTGTAGTTGTCAAATTAAAATTTATTACATGTTGCCAAAATTCATAAATTTTTCAGAATGCATTGAATAATATGTTCACAATTGCACATATGTAGGGATTTACCTTTACATTGCAAGAAAGTTGAAATGATGTAAAAGGAGGTCTTAATCGGAACACAGGAAAATGAAGGGGTTTAAAGTTTTGAAGTACTCCACAAATCAGAAATTAACAATGGTTTCTAGCTTCTTTGTTTTCTACAAAAGAAAGAGTAATAAAATCGGTCTCCGTTTAATGTTCATGAGAAGCATATACACTGGTTATTATTGCAGTAACGAAAGGAAATATTTTTGTTCATTAATGGCCTAAATTGGTAAATGGGATTCAAAAATATAATCAACAATAATATTAGTAAGAGTAGTGCCCAGAGAATACCACACCTTCGAAAACTTCAAAAGTTCAAGTTAGGGTTTTGCCGAAAAGGAGAAATCTAATCCCGACAAGGTCACATGGCACTGGCTAGAAGAATACAAACCCTATGAGATGCAATAAGCTGGCGACGGCAGCAAGTATTTTTTTTTTTTTTAAATTTCACCCACCGTCGATACAGCGACGGCAATGCAAGTATTTGTTTTAATAAAATTTCACCCACCGTCGATACAGCAACGGCAATGCAAGTATTTTTTTTTATAAAATTTCACCCACCGTCGATACAGCGACGCAAGAGCGTGGCTATAGCGACGGAACGGCGTGGGTATAGCGACGGAATTGCATGGCTATAGCGACGGCTTGGATTTCCATTTTTAAAAAAACATTATACAGAGCGTGGCTATAGCGACGGAAAGGGGTCGTCGCTCTTGCGACACAAATTAGGAGTCGTCTCTATTGCGACGAAATAGTTTCCACGGAACAAAAAACACTTAGACGTGGAAATATCCACGCTTTTCCGTGGATATTGCCACGTTTTTACCGTGGCAAAATTGATCACTTGTACTAGTGAATGATTGTTGAGCCATGAGGTCAACCTGAACAGCTTCCTCAACATCACCATGTTCTCTCTCTCTCCACTCTAGTAACATCCTGCACAAAAAACACAAATTTTGATCATTATTTGCCCATAAAAACCATGTTCGCGGCTCTATACGCGACTGTCTTCAAAACAAACAAGTATGTACGTGGATTTCATGGCATTTTCCACGTATGGTGAGGCCTATACGTGAAAAAATGCCCGATATCCGAGTGGGCCAAAACACTCAAGTTGGGATGGCCTAAAAAATTAATTTGACCATGAAAACTTAAATTTTTACATGAAAATGAAGGCGAGTGGCAAGGGAATTTACCTGGATCAAACGTGGAGGGATTCCGTCGGACGATGCTCCCATAATTCGCTTCTAAAGTTCTGGACTCAAATGCACTATGGTGGGTAAAAATTCAAAATGGTATGAAAATTTTTAATTTTCACTATTTTATAGAAAAATTTTGAAATTTTTACCCACTCTCTATAGTTTTTTACTGTTTTTGACCATTTTGGACCGTTTGAACTAATTTGATG
Organism: Pseudotsuga menziesii; assembly: GCA_001517045.1. Classification (NCBI taxonomy): domain Eukaryota; kingdom Viridiplantae; phylum Streptophyta; class Pinopsida; order Pinales; family Pinaceae; genus Pseudotsuga; species Pseudotsuga menziesii. The sequence continues at coordinate 3,806 of LPNX011012332.1, forward strand.
TTGTAGGAGCCCGTTTTGAGTGAGGTTTGACCGTGTCTTCAACCCATTCATGTCTATTTCAGGTATTATGTATAAACTGAAATATAGGTTAGGATTTCACATCCGCTTGCATTTTGCATGACCTTATGACCATTTCATCTTAACCCTGGGTACGAACCCATTCCATCTTGTCACGAAACCTTCATGTTGATTTTAGAAGTGACATTATGTGAATGGTAGAGCTTTCCCATACACAGGTACCCTACTTATATCATGTATTACATTTGGTGCACATGCTGACATTTCTCCTTTAGGGTGTGGGAGTCCTTTGTATAGTACCGCCATATATTTGAGCAAGAGCCTCATACTCCTCTTGAACTTTATTCTGGCCATTCCCCTGGGACTCCCTTGTATATGTCAAGTTGTAATTGCATTATCATGAGTTTTGCTTGCCTTATTGAGCCTTATGTCAGCTTTCCTGACTTTAATTATTAGCCATATAGCCCGAGCTTGTCTCATGTCTAGCCAAGCAGAGTCTTTTTACATATCTTTTGCAGCTTGATTCACCATTTTTTACCGGGAGGGGAATTTCCCCCTAGTGTCGTTATCCTACACATACTTTCTTGCATTTGAGCATAGGTATGTTTTGTTGCTTGGAACTAGTTTTCCTGCTCCCCTAACACTCGTCTCCTCCTATATTTTTAACTATAAAGCACTTTTATTCTTTTTCAAGATTTTCAAAATATCTGAAAAAGTCCAAAAGAATAAAAAAACCAAAAAGCCGGACAGAAAAACATGTTATCTTTGGCAGCAGTCGAGTCATGTCACCTTCGAACAAAGCACTGTATATCACATCTGTTGGTTGGGTTATTAGTTTGACTTTAGGAGCTGTACTCGTTACTTTGAGTTTATATCCACCGACTGGTTAAGCTTCCAATCCCTATGGAGCCTCTGTTGATTCCTCCTGTGTCACAGAGATGTCCCAGTTTGCATATCGAGGCCATGTTGCCTACCTTCAGTCACCATTTTCCTTTATGCTCTTGTTCGAAGGAAGTTGAAGCTTGAGTCGGCCATTCCTCAATTTTCTTGACTTTGCATGTCGGCCGTTCTCGGTATTGTTACTGGTTCGTGCACATCTTGTTCGAGTTCTTCCAAATTATACAATGTTCATGCTGAGTACCTCGTGTTGGTTCATGGGGGATGCCTTAATTCCCTCCTTCCAATGAATTACATCCCATCAACTTCAGATCATTTATTCTGGGATAGGAGTCTAGAGTCATTTGAGTGCCTTAAGACTTACAATCATCAGTGGTTGGTTCTCTCGCCATCAACAGTTTTGGGAATACATCAATGTCCCCTGATCGATGGATTCTTCCAAGTGTTCGACCTCAACACATATATTCACACTTGTTAGATTGCACTCTAGTACCTTGATTCCCATTTTCATTATTGGTGGGTGATCTCGCGTCTGTTAACGGTATACATCAATGACCGGTAATCAAACGATGGACTACTATGTTCAACCTTGACACCTCCATTCACATAGTAGGACATGTAATCATAGTAGCTTGTGTAGAAGACCTTCCAGATTGGTGGCATTCCACATATGCTACCTCCTTGATCGTGCCAATGTTCATGAGATTTTAGCTCTCGTGATTTGATTCTAGTGTATGTCACATATATTCAGCTTCTAGGGAGATCTTGATCCATTGTATATCTTCATCATGGAGATTCTTATCTATTATATATTTTATGTGGCGATGACCACACATGTCACATTTTGTATATCATGCTTATTCATGGCCATTGTACTCTTATGTATCCGGGACTGCTATATGTATTTGCAGTCACATGCAGAGATTGATTATTGTACTATACTGATGGATGGCTAGTTATTCTACCTAGTTCTTCATCATTCCACTTCTGGGATGAATTTTATAATGTATTTTGACCATCATGTTACCCCTCTGACCTCATACATTAGGGGGCATCTGTTATAGCTGATTTTACCACACATGGTTGATCACATATTTATGGCATTCCCTGTCCCTCTGCAAACTCTTTAGATCCCATGGACTAATATTATACTTTGATGTTTCCAAGTTCATCCCTAAAAACCCTTGTTTATTGATGTACGTGACTTTTAATCCCATACTCGCGTGCACACGCGACTTTTGACCTCAATACATCAGGATGTGTGCATAAATCCAAATACTTTTGGAGTTTTCCTTCGTATGAGTCCGAACCACTTGACTCTTGGCCTTCCATATTCCTTGCGATTGCTTGGATTTGACCCTCCATTACCCCTTTGGAGTGCTATATAAGGAATCCCTTGGATACATTGAAGAGGAGGAATTGAAGAGCAAGGAAACTATAGTCCATCGCTGCCACAATTTGCATATACTTGAGTCTGCATCCCTTTGTCCCTTTGTAGCACTTTGTGTTCTTCCCAAGCTTGCCTTTGATTGTGAGATTGCTATCGAGAGATGGAGGATTGAGGTGGTGGAGGCCCAGGTGGAGGAATCTGTTTCTCCGGTTCGTAGACGTGCCGACGAAGGTTGTCACTTGTGTAATCTCTGATTTGATTAATAGAAATATATTTTCCTATCCAATAATGTGCATTTGAATGAATATTGAATCCATGGATATGTTTAATTGCTTATACATTGTTGATTATATATGCTAGAGTAGATCTAACACCATATTATATAGCATGCTTGTCTTGTTTGTTATTGTTGAGAGCAAATTGTTAGCGCAAGCGGGATTGGAAAAAGCTCAACGGGGATCTACTTCAACCATCCGAAATAAGGTATGATTCGAGGTCCCTTAGTGTTATATGTTTGGTTTCTCTTGCATATTGGGAAGGGATTGATTTCTCGTGTCTAGCTGTCTGTTATGGTACACCCCAAGCCATAAGAAGTTTATCTCCGTAACACCTTGGTCATTCCAACTGGCCACTTGAGCAAAAGGGAAGGTAACTGAATTAATTGCTAATTGTGAAGTTAAAATATAGGATCATGTGACTAGGATTAATCTGAATATTTTTCCTCTAGTGTCATATGATATGATTATTGGCATGGGCTGGTTAGAAAAGTATAAAGTAGTACTATTTTTTTTTCATAAAACCTTTACTTATGTGGCTGAGGATCAAATTGTTAGGAAGATAGAAGGTATTAATAAACATGTCTCCTTGACCCCAGGGGTGGCAGGTGCGGGGGGGATCCTATTGGATCCCGGAGGACAAACTGAAAAAACCTTTGCTTGGGGCTTGGGTCATAAGACGAACAACGAGGCTGAGTGGATGGCTCTCTTGTAGGGATTGGAAATTCTAACTAATACAAATCACTCTAGGATAGCGATATTTGGTGACTCAAGACAAGTCATATTATATAAAATGATCAATGGCTACACCTCAGGCTCCATAAAGTGTAGACGGTTGTATGACAAAATTATTCCTCTCTTATCGAACAATTACGAATTCTATCACATTCTTCGTGCAAATAATGCCTCAACAGATGCATTGGCCAACATAGGGGCCTCCTTTCCTTAGGGTCACTATAGTCTCAATGGCCTAGGCATAAGCATTAAACCTATACCCTAATGTCTTTGTGGTATCACCCCTCCTTACTCACCCATACCATCGTATTTCTTGTTGGATTAATGGTCATCGAGTATGGTTTATTCCATGCATCTCACCTAGCCGACGCATGGTCTCCACTCTTCATCAGCTTCTCCTCGATCCTGGCCGCCTTAATGATCCATCCCCCACAGAGTTATTGATCACACAGCTCGCACGCTCCAGGTCTCATCATCCTCTGTGATATGGCTTCTTCCGAAAGTTTCCCCTACCCCCATGCCCCTCTTGTTAACATAACGATTCCTCATTGCTCTGCATTCTCTTCGGAGAAAACCTTGATGGCTGTAACCTCTAGCATCGACAAAGGCATTGTTCAAGGGATCCCTTGGGAGTCCTTGCCTCTGATTAGGGTTTTCGTTAAGGAAAGGTTGGCTCTTGCTGCGTTCTTGACCTGCATTTGCTCTTCGCAAGCTATTGGTCCTTTGTGGCATTTAAACTCAGGATCTATGTTCAACATTCCCGATGAAGGATAGTCTCTCATTGAAGGTAACACTTTGATTTTTGGGTGCAATTGTTCGGGGTGGAAAGAAGGAGCGGTTGGTACTCTCTCTTGCCATAGCAAGAAGGATAGTGACACGCTGCAGCAAGAATTTACAACCCTCATCTCTGCTTTTGGTAGTCTAATTTGTTGTGACCAGGTTCAAGAGCTCATAGGTTCAGATAGGGATTTACTCATAAAAATTTTCTAGTCTTATTCTCGCTAACCCCAATCCTAGCTAAGACAGAATGGACCATGCAAGTGAAAACGTCGGCCTTGCTGATCTGAAGAAAAATCTAAGGCATCTTTATGAAATGGTGGCTATTGGAATCATGGACAGTAAAGAGACAACTCGAGAAATTAAGAACCTCGTAGATGTGGTTGGTTACACTTCCTATTAGATTAGCAATCACGACGCCAGGATTGATGATACAGAGATGAATCTAAAGGAAATAATGGGGAAAGTGGACCGCATTCAGGAGGACCTTCAACGTTTGGTGAAAATGAACCAAGGAAGCCAAGCAAATGAAAATCCTCCAGGGGTAGCTCAACATATGGAGGAGGAATCGGTCGTTCAGCCACTAAGGCTCCCAAGCAACTTTTAATGAATTTGATATTCAGTTTATGTTTTTTTGTTTACTTCTTAACAAGCAGTTTATTCAGGTATATACTACCTCTGTTTCTAGCAGCTATGTAATAACTTTGTTCGACTTTTTAAGGTCAGCTCTTTGGCCTTGTTTTGTCTTTTCATTTTTAGAACAACATGAACTCCTCAATGAAAGATTTTTTGTAATGTACGGTTGTGCATAGCCTGTTTAATATTAAACCTTTCATAGTTTCTGTTAAAAAAAGCATGTCTCCTTGAGACAAATTTATGCCATGCAATTAAAGAAGTGTTTGATAAAGGGATGTAAGCTTTATGCGGTGCGGGTCACTGACCTGCTCCTTAATGAAGATCAAACACATATAAAATACTACACAATCTTAAGTGAATTTATGGATGTGTTCCCATAAGAAATACCAGACCTACCTTCTAAACAAGAAATAAATTCCTCCATTGAAATTGTACCCAGTTCTACACTAGTATAAAAAGTACCTTATTGAATCAGCATTCCTGAGTTAACCGAATTGAAAATCAAGTTACAAGAACTGCTAGACAAGGGTTATATCAGACCTAGTGTGTCACCCTGGGGAGTACCATTTTTATTTGTTAGGAAGAAGGATGGGAATTTACAATTTTTCATAGACTACAGACAACTAAATAAAGTAACCATCAAGAACAAGTATCCTCTGCCTCTAATTAACGATCTATTGGATCAGGTAAGGGGAGCTAAAATCTTCTCCAAGTTAGATTTGTGGTCTGGTTATCACCAGACTAGGATTAAGGAAGAAGATGTTAATAAAACAGCCTTCAGGACCCAATACAGGCACTACGAATTCGTAGTAATTCCTTTCAGCTTAACCAATGGCCTTGCTACATTCATGTGTCTAATGAATATTATTTTTAACAAGTATCTAGATCAATTTGTTTTAATTTTCATTGATGATATCCTGATCTACTCGAGGACAAAAGAAGAACATCAATAACACTTGAGAATCGTACTACAAATTCTAAGAGACCACCAGTTGTATGCGAAATTCGAGAAATGTGAATTCTTTAAGAAATAAATTTAGTACTTAGGACATGTCATCTCAGAAAAAGGGATGGCGGTAGATCCACATAAGATAAAGGCAATTTTAGAATGGCATGTGCCTAAATATGTGGCTAACATTCAATCTTTCATGGGACTCACCGGTTACTATCAGAGGTTCAGCCAAGGATTCTCAAAGATAGCATACCCCATTACTTCCTTACAAAAGAAAGGAGTAAAATTTGCATGGCCCTCGAAGTGTCAGGAGAGATTTGAAAATCTAAAAAGATTATTAACCATGGCTCCAATATTAAAGGTGGATGGCCCCTATAAAGACTACACAATCTGTACAAATGCTAGTAAGCAAGGATTGGGGGGAGTATTATCTCAAGAAGGGCATGGTGCGTGTTATGAATCTCATAAATTGAAAGAACACAAACGAAATTTCATCGTACATCATTTAGAACTGGAAGCGGTAGTGTATGCCCTAAAAATGTGGTGTCATTACCTATTAGGAAAGAAATTCCTCTTATTGACAGATAACATCTCTATCAAGAATCTATTTACTCATCCTGGACTTAATTCTAAGCAAGCAAGATGGATGGCCTTCTTAAGTGAATTTGATTTTGAAGTAAAGCATATCAAAGGTAAGGAAAATAGGGTGGCTAATGCACTCAGTCGAAAAACTCATCAAGTGTATGAGATCACTATCAACCTACCAATAAGTGATCTGTTGAGTAGAATAAAAACAACTAGCATACAGGATGCTGACTATATAAATTTACTGAACAAGCTACAAAAAGATGAGGTACAATTAAATGGGACATAATTTTGAGTAGACCAGAAAGGGTTAATTCGGTTTAAGAAGAGAATATACATGCCTGATGTTTTAGATTTACAGTTGTTTATTCTAAATGAGATGCACAAACCTCCTTATGCAGGACACCCTGGTTACCAAAAGATGATAACAACCCCCAGGAAGCAATTTTTTGACCCAAATTAAAGGTAGATTTAGTCGATTATTTATCTAAGTATTTGGAATGTCAACAGGTGAAGGCTGAACATCAACATCCAGCAGGTTTGTTACAACCTTTTCCAATTCCTGAATGGAAATGGGAGGTAATATCCTTGGATTTCATCACAGATTTTCCTTCAACACAAAAGCAACATGATTCAATTATGGTTGAAGTAGATAAGTCAAGCAAGTCTGCTCATTTTCTTTCTGTGAAGTCAACTTACAAAGCTGTCAATATTGCAGAGATATTCCTGAAGGAAATGTTCCTATTTCATGGATTACAAAAGATGGTAATTTCTGACCAGGATGTTAAGTTTATGTCAAACTTTTGGAAATCATTGTTTGCAGGGTTAGAAACCAAGATAAATTTCAGCACTAGTTATCACCCTAAAACCGATGGACAAACAGAACGAACAAATCGAGTCATTAAAGACATGCTAAGAATGTATGTCATGAAAAAACCCACTAAGTGGGAGGACTATTTGCATCTAGTGGAGTTTGCATACAACAATGGTTATCATGCCTCAACAAAAATGAGCCCATTTGATATCTTGTATGGGAAAAAGTGTACTACCCTTGTTAGCTGGGATAGCCTCGTGGATCATCTGATGGTAGGACTTGAAATGTTACAAGACATGGAACAAACTATTCAAGAGGTACAAAAGAACCTGAAAGTGGAACATGATCATCAAAAGAGTTACGTTGACTTAAAAATACAACACAAAAAGTTTTTTGTCAGAGACCACGTCTCCCTCCTAGGAAGTTGTACCAAATTAGCACCATGGTTTTACGGACCCTTTCAAATATTGGAAAGGATTGGACCCATGGAATACAAACTCGCTCTTCCTACTCACTTGAGAATTCATAATGTTTTTCATATTTCATTACTGAAGAAATATACACATGGTTCCACTCATATCATTGATTGAAATGTGGTGCAGGTGGAACCATAAAGCGAATTTCAACTAGAACCTTTACGCATTCTGGACATGAAAGAAAGAATACTTCATAATCGGGTTGTCGCTCAGGTTAAGGTGCAATGGAATCACTTTATCCTGGAGGAGGTGACCTGAGAATTAGAGGAAGTTTTGCGAGAGTAGTACCCAGGTTTATTTCCAGAATCTATGGAAGAAGACTAAGAACACTATGGACAGTGTTTCCATAAGGGGGACAGGATGTAATATCCCCCAACATATAAACTTTTTTGTAATATTTTGAATTACTGTTTTATTTTTTTAATGAGATTGGTTGGTTATGGAAACTGCCAACTGGTCCTTGGAGGACAGATGTAACTGAAACATTATGCTTTTAATAAAAACATGAATGATGGGGACAACCATGTTGATCAAGAGGAAACTATGACTGCGAGAGTGGGGGGGCATGAAGAGTCAATCCCAGGGATTTTACACCATGCGTGATAATGCAAGTATGGTGGGAGACATGCCCCTGGGAATCAGGGGTGTAGTGGGAAGTAGAAATTCCATGAGGAATTGGTCGTTAGTTGCAAAAGACCTAAGTAAAAAAACCAAAACAGATATAAAAGAAGCATATAGGAGGAGGCAAGACGATGCTTAGTATGCTGGGGAAAGGATTGAACTCTTGCTGTGTGAGCACTCTGTGTTAGGAAAGACTGGAAGAAATACTTGTTGCATGAGCACTCTTTGTTAGGAAAGTGATTTATCACTGGATAACTGTACCTAAGGTTGGATGTCACCACTCTTGGCATGCATAGTTTAGCTCGGGGGTGATTGAGAGCATAGAACATCTGTACCTAATCTACGGTTGGGTGTAACGTGGTTGTTACTTCTTCATTCGGCTCGTCGTATAACCAGGTTTCTTTAATGTTTAATTTTTGCAGACTGTTGGTCTCAGGGTATACCTGTATATGTGTAAATGTGTGTTTTCAATGCTAATGAAATGATCATCACAACTCTTAGGTTTCTAGATGAAAAATATTGCTTATGAGATAGTGACTCATGTTATGTTTTTGAATGACTGTGATTTGTATATTGTTATATGGTTTCTATTGGTATACTATTGTTTTCCGCAATAATTACATGGATGCTTTATGACTTCACTATTAATGCTCAGATGTAAGGGATCCCCTGTAGGGAAGATTAAATTGCTCATTATGGATTTAAACCCCTTCCAATCCTAGGGAAGTCCTTATTTAATACTTTTAATCCTTAAATGATTACAAAGCTGTGAAAGAAAAGTTTTGTTGTTGAAGTCTTCTTGAGAAACCGAAAACTGAAAAACACCATAGAATCCCCAATCCCAAACTTGTTTTAAGCAACGAACTCTGCCTAAGGTAGCGAGGTAAATGAAGGTTGTTAATCCCTTGGTTTTACCCAAGAAAACTCGAGAAAACTAAGTAAAAATATAGGCCCAAATGGCCTACAGAAGCCTGCATCTTTTAAGAAAAAACAAGTACTTCCGCAACCCGCAATCTGCATTGCGAAAGCGGAAAGCAGAAGTTAAATTATAAAGAAATTAAGGGTTTCTCCAACCCACAAACCGCATTGCGGAAGCGGAAAGGTGGAAGGTATTTTATAATGAATTTAAGAGTTTCTGCAATCCGCATGTGGAAGTGGAAAAGTAGAAGGCTAAATTATAAATACTTTAAGGGTTTGCGCAATCTGCAATTCGCATTGCGTAAGCGGAAAGACGGAAGGTAGTTTGTAAGGAATTGGTGTGTTTCGGCAATCCTTAATCTGTAATCTGCATTGCAAAAGTGGAAAAGCGAAAGGCAATTTGTAAAGAAATGGTGGGTTTCTGCAATCTGCAATCCGCATTGCAGAAGCAGAAAAGTAGAAGGTAAATTTATAGGAACTTGTGTGTTTCTGCAACCCACAATCCACATTGCGGAAGGGTCAAGTAATAAAGAAGTACTTTCCTCAATCTGCATTGTGGATGCAAAATTTTTATATGATTTAAGCACTTCCCGCAATCTGCAATCTGGATTGCAAAATTGGGATTGTGGAAGGGAGAGTTGTAAAGAAACTAGATGTGTGTGGCATGTAAAAGAAATCAGGAAATGAATGTCTCTTAAGCTAGCTTGACTCGTGTTAGGTTCAAGTGTTAAGATGTTGGAGTGGTTCCAATAGATTGTTTAACAATGCCGACTTATTTAGGTCCACCCTTCCTTAATCAAAAGATGACTACACTCTTTTTTTTGACATTGTTAGTTCAAAGGGATATTTTAACATTGAATAAGGCATGACTAATAGAAGAAAGAGCCTTTTTGTACTTTCATTTTGATATTATATTTTGGTATTTATTAGACTTTTTAAACCACTTCATCAAAATAATTATATTTGAGTTTTTTAATTCATTTTGAATTAGAGAAACTATGGTGTCCTTATTTGTTAAGGAAAATTTTGAAAAAACAAGAGCCATGAGGTGGCAATGTCCCTGCAAAATTGCAAATGTGATATTTAAGAATTTGCAAAAGATTTTTAATCTATTGCCAAGATATCCAAACAATAACAGTTCAAGAAAGAAAGTTTCTAAGCATACTTTGAAATAGAAAGTAGCAGGCCACTTAATATCCATGATTCTCATGATCTTTTATAAGCTGAATTATTAAGCTATATATCTTATAAATACTAATTTACACTTTATATCGTAACAATTTTTTACAACATTTGTATGATAATTTTCTAAAAAAAAGACTTAAATTATAAATATATTTATAAATTTAACATAAAATACATATAGATTTAAAAAACATTGCAATAAGCAATATAAAGGTACATACAAAATGTAAAGCTAACATTTAACAAATATGTGAGGCCTAACATTATCCTATTTCATTGCCATAAGAAAATATAAGACACCAATAAACTTTAAAAACTTTATACAAAGAGTAACATGTTTTATATATAACAAGAGCCATGTGGTGGCAATGTCCCTGACATTGCCACATGCTTTTGCGAGATGGGAAAATGCAATGTGATGGGAAGAGTAAGAAGGCACATTGTAAGAGCATTCATGTGCATTAAACTATGAAAGCAAGGGAAATAAAATTATACAATTGGGCATTAGCGAACATGCATCAATTGTGGAAATACAATGTTATTTGCAAAAAAAAAATAACCTTAGGGAATTGCAAAAGTTTAAATATTAGAGAATACTAGTTGGATATGTATATGTAAATGCAACTTTCACTTCCAAACACTTTGTTTTCAATTCCTCGGAGTTTTAATGCCTCCTCACCTTACACAACGGATCAACGATTAAATCAGCTTTTCTTGTAAAGACCAGATTGCAAGAAAAAGCCACCATCACCATCAACAGTATTAACCCACGGTATTTTAAGTTGCAGCCATAACTATAACAATACAACCTCATCCAATAACATAACTCAAAATGATTTCAGATAAATAACCCCACCCTTCAAATTTGACAGTTATAAGACATTTTAAGCCAGCCTTGATTTATCATCATACTTCAGGGGAAGATCGCCTCCTGTCAAATTCCATTCGTGGACAGAATAACTCACAAATGTAGTTGGGTGATGACAATATCATTCAGTAAAATCAATAACAATGATGGCAAATAGCATTTCATCTTAAACATGAGACCAGAAAAATCAATAAGAAGGATGGCGATTGCTCTTTCACGTTAAACTTGAGCCTAGAAAAATCAATAACAATGACCTCGAGCTATTACACATTAAACATGAGAAAATGTCTTCCAAATCCTCAGAGTTGTACATAAAAATTCATAAATAAAAAAGTCAGAAATAAGGGGAAACTGTAAATCAATCTAAACTGAAACAAGTGAAACTGTGGGATTCCCCTTTCTGGGTTATACAAAGTTAAGCTGAAACAACATCTCATAAATAAGAAGCATTTATGAAGTGTAGATTTACATAGGAGAGCTATTCTTTGTCGGTCGCCAGTGATTCTCTCTTATTAGTGTTCAACAACCCAGTATATGATGGAACATTCAAGAAACACTTCATGAATATGCTATTATAGAGTGTTTATGTTTTGTATATTCTTTTAAAATAGATAATCACTGCCTCGGTGCCTATTCAGCTAAGTCTTTTGAGACAACAAACATGTACTTGTTTAATAGAGACCTGGAAAAGTAGCCAACATATAGAGATCCAGAAAAGTATCATATCTCACAGGAAAAGATGCCCAGAAAACTAGCCGCAAACCTTTGGGATTTGTTTGTGAAGACGAAGCAATTTTTGGGCCTGGCCATTCAAATTTTGCAGCAATAGACAAAAATTTTGTCAGAATTGGCCTGGTTTGATCACAGGTGCACGAATTTGGTGCATAGAAGGGTGCGAGGCAGGAAAATATGGACGACCTATTCACCAACTGGCTCTCTATCGAGGGTTGAGGTTCCACTGCCAACTTCAAACGTGCCTCATCAAGTAATTACAGCTACTCCACTAGTTTAGTTTACTGTATGTATAATATTATATCATACTCTTAATATTATTTATGAAGGCATTACAAAGTTTGACTGATTGCACGCTATATTAACACATACTTCAACCCTAGCTTCTTAAAAATTCTTTGTAAATACCAGAAGAAGATAATATGTAAAACAAAGACAAAGGAAATAGAGGAGAACACATTTGCAATTAAGAATGCATTGAGATTGAGTTTTCAAACGTACTGAAATTGAATTTGTACGTATTGATGTCTAGGCCCAAACTTTAAGGGCAACAAAAAATTCTTCGTAAATATTAGTATTATCCACTATTTTCTGTAGTGCAACCAAAATTTCTTTGTAAATATCAATATTATCTACTATTTCATTCTTTAAGAAGAAAACCTACGAAGTAGAGGGAAATGAAAACATATTTGCAGTTTTAAATGCATTAAGACTGAGTTTTCAAATGTACTATGATTGAGTTTTTGAATGTTCTTGACTTAATGGATAAATAACCCCTCGAGTTGAACTTGCGACATTGTTCTTGCTACGAACAACATTGGCTTAAGGACAACAATGGAAGGCAATGGCTACTAACAATCCCTCGGAAACCAATGGGAAACTGCTGTTGGTGCTGCTTCTACCTATTATCCTTGAGCGTTTATAAAATTGAGGCTGCAAGATAAGGAATACTCATATCAGAAGCATTATACAAGGCACCACTGAGGAATCGAACACGTGCCTTTCGCTGAGCATTATGCTAGGCACGACTAGATTCATAGGAATCGAACACGCAACTGTCCTTCATGGAAGATATGGTGTTGTATCTATGTGGTAAGAATGATATATTGGTGGCAGTGGCGGTGGCTGAATTCCTTGAACAAAGTGGTCGAACCTCTCGATCTCACCACCGATTGCAAATCGTGTGAGTAGTGACAAAGCTTTTAAAGAGAAGACTAACTGGAGGTGCAACTGCCATAAAAAAGTAGATGTGTGTAACATCCCCAAAAATTCACAAAAAATTAAAATTTTTCTATGTGATATTAAATGCAAAATCGTAATCAGAATGCTAGTTTAATGATTAACTTTAGCCTAGGTAACAGATAATTTATAAAGACAAGACCTAAAGAGAAACTTAGGAGTTAATACTCTTTGGTTAGTTGTAGCTAAAAGGCTACATAATTTGCTTACTAACTTATAAATCACATGCCACTAACCGTACTCAATCTGTATTGATTTGCAGTCTTGAATAAGATGTTGATCAAGCTTCAACTACCAAGGTGTTGCTAAATAATGTCTAAAACATCAAGGCATAAGAATTCCTAGGCCTATAGGAAGGACTAATTATCAAACATGTGTTTTGTTGTTGTGGTACTAGAAGCCTGCATACATTACAATTGTGTTATAACTATGGTCTTTAACCATGTTAAACCTAGAACTTCCTAAGCCCTAATGTTATCCTTATTAATTTTGCACTAGAAACTCACTGCATAAATAAACAAACTAACCTAGGCATATATATTCGATGCATAACAATACACTAACCTAGGCATATATTCTATGCATAACATATAAACTAACCTAATTCTAAGCTTTAACATGCATACAATAATTTGTTTACTTTTTAACAAATGTAATTGTATTACTATAAACACTTTGCAGGGTTGACATGCAGATAAACTATATCAAATGGTAAAATATTTCAACGATAGTGGATACCACGTGGTCGATACTCGTTTGAAGAAGGGTTTGGGTGATAAACCCTATGCACAGCGTTTAAAGCCTTACCCTAAAAACTCGCTTGGTTTCATTATTTGATTGTTTTGTAAAGGAAAAGTAGGTCGACGGGCCCTCGGCCTCTTCGGGTCTCTGCAGAAGTTATAACCTTTATCTTGGTTGTGGCATTAACAGGTTAAGCTCTGGTCCTTCGCCACTATTGTTTCTTTGACCTTGGCTGTGGCGTTAACATGTTTTGAAGCTCTGGTTCTTCACTATAATGTTTCTTCGAGCTCAATGTTAAAAACTGGTGAGTCTTTAACGTTTCCTCTAAGCATTTTTCATTTCTTCTTTATTTAAACTCAACTATTTACTAAAATGGTTCTAAGCGTTTGCAGTTTTGATGTAGGTGAAGATACACGAAAAACACAGTGGAAGGTTGAAGGCGTTTTCCTGAAGGTGAAGGGTGTGAGCGATAAGGGCTCGGGTAAGCCTTGATCCCAACCCTGGGGTACCCTTCGTCATGAATGTGTTGCGGTGATACTGATGGTAATTCAGTTGGTTAATACGGTGTTCAAAATACTTATGGCGTAATGTTGTTTTGTTTTGGATATGGTGGAGGCCATAAGGCCATCCTTGGTGATAGCCCTTAGGGTTTCACAAAATGGCTACGGATCTTGTAATAAAAAGATAGGGTTAGATTATTATTGTTCTAGGGTTTTTAAATTTGTTAGTTAATACTGTAATTACTTTGTTTGAAAGCTTATTCGGCCTTTTTGCTCGACCACTATAACTCTTTCGTGGATATGAATATGTTAATGCATTTTGTTTTTAAGAGCCGAACCGCATGGCGACTGTATTGGTTAAAAAGAAAAACTATGTTTATCGTTCTGGTGTTTTTAAGGATAGATCTTACGGGCCATAGTGTAAATGCTTGTTAGTGTTTTTTTTTTGTGGTTTCGGTTGTATAAAGAATTAAGCTTGGTAGAAGGTTTTTCAACGTTTTTATGGTAAATTATTCTTTGGCTACGAACTACTTAACGCCATTTGGAAAATTAGTTGTTTTTGAAATTATATTATGCAAACGATACCGTAAGGATGAACCAATGGTTTGGTTTTTATTAAACAGTTATGATATTTAGGTTAAATGATTATCTTCTAATTTTCGATATTTGTAAAAATAATAATTAGGTTATCTACAAATATTCGATTTTTTTGGTATAAAGTATAGTTAAAAGTAAAAGTCTTCCTTTTAAAATGGAGAAGCTAGAATCTGTCCTATTTCATAAATAGGTTCTGTAATGGATAAGAAGGTTTATATTTAAAAGAGTAGGTATTTAGAAACACAGTTTTCAATGTTAATAATAGTATTATTGTTATACTGAAAGTTTATAGTTTTGTTTCCTAAGTATTAAGGTACTATAATACCATAAGTATTATAATTTTTAGTCTATTGACTATTCATCATGAATTTACAGTGTTAGATAATTTTAAAGAAACAGTTGGAGGTTTAACTGTGCAATATTTACTATAATATATCTAGAATACTTGTTTATAATTTAGGTATTAAAACGACTGGTTTTTCTTTACTAAGTGTAAATAAATAGATTGTATTACAGTAATTATTATTATATTATACTACACACAGTTTAATGACTGTGACAAAACTTACTATAATGAACTCTGTGTAATATCCTTAGAGGTTTTGTATAAATGATTAAGTCCTAGAAATGGATTATTATACTAAATAACTTGGAAAATAACAGTAACAGCTTACAATGTTAACACAATTATTTGAAGATATTGCAGGTAAACTTATCTGAAGAAAAGATTGTTAATTTATTTCAATGGAAACTCTACAATTCGATAAAAGTTCAGATTCATTTTATTCATGTATAATCATTCATATCTACAGCTAAACAATCATTTTGTACTAGAGTACTTCATCGTAAGATGAGTGGAAAAATGCAAAAAGAAAATTTTTACTCATCATTCAATCATTTCTAATTATAGGTTCATTTATGCATATAGTCATATACAAGTAAGCTTTCCTAATTAAATACAGACCTAAGCATTTCGCTAGCAGATTCATAGTATCTAAGCATTGATAGGAAATCTAAACATGACTGCTTCATTTCAGTAATTTGCTTAAACAAAAATAAATAAGATAACACAATGGAACCTAGTAATCTGTAGAAGAGACGAACATTTCAAGGAGCCCATTCCACCCAACCTTTTCCTGAAGATAGCTCAACTGCCTGTCTTAGGACCCCCAAGCCTGTCCATTGACCCACCAAGATGAATGCACTGTGTGAAGAAATGGGATTAAATAGCCCTGCAACTCAACATAAGCACTTAACAACAATACTTTTGTCCTCAGCAGTAAAGAACTCAGCTATCAAGCTGCACTAGTTCTGAAAGCAGTCTTAACACTCAAACCACTTCTAACTTTCCCCTCATCGAATCTCTTGTGCTCCTTTCTAAACTTCAGAAATTTGACAAGGTAAAGAATGAACAGCCTCCTGCTGAATTCGATGGATAGATATATGCATGCCTAGGTCTTTTTGGTCAGTTTTTCAATTAATGAGCCACCTGCTCTGTTCCACTTTCTTGGGGAACATGACCACACAATTAGGGAAGTTGCCCCCTGCAATAGCTAGAAGTGATTGAGGATGCTACCATGTGTCAGTTTACTCTCTCCCCAGTTTATTTCTCCTAGTGGATCATTAGACACTCATTCAATAACCTCCTTGGGTTATTTGTCTCATCTTTTATTTATTAAATAATAAAATATTCAACATAATTAATTACAGTCATCATTGACCCCACTTGGTCAATAGTCATAAACTTTACAATAAAAGTAAAATATAATGTTTTCTTAAACATAAAATGTTATTGCAATTGGGGTATGTGATAATGCGTCATTGATACGACCTCCAATCTTGCAATAGGAACTTTTTGCTTAGAGTTATTGCATGCCTAAGGGAGCTTCCAATCTTTCTAAATGTTGTGCGGATGGAATTTCTGTCGATGAACACCATTAAACTCAAAGTTGTTTTTACCAAACCAAATTATTGGTATTTATTCGTTTCAAGTGTGAACCTGTTACATTGGGACCGTCAGGAGACACTGAACTCGAGATCTCAAATTAGGGTTCTAGATTTGAATATGGACAAAATGTTACAATATAGGCCTATCATGTAGGGAGAGAAGAAATTTTATTTTATCTACTTGTATTAATTCGTTTGACAACCTGTTACATCAAGATTCAGGACCGTTGGAAGAGACTGAACTGAATTCGAGATCTCAAGTTAGGGTCTAGGATTTGATTATGTACAAAAGACTAATACCTATTCTCTAGGTGTATTAACTTTTGTCCTTTATCGAATTGGGTTTTAATATCAACGTAAATGCTATTGCGATGTTGGGAAACACAGAGCATAAGGATTTGGTGTATACTCTTGGGCACATGAAAATAATGAAGAATTGAGTACAACAATAAGCAATATTTTATAAAAGAATGAATAATGTCCTCAAGGAATATATAAAAATAAGAGGGTACCATTGCCACCAACCCTATAGTTAATATTCTTTCATTCCCGTAAGTTTGGAGATGACATCTCCTCTTCTGATGTGGTGCTTACCAGTGAACTCATTCATAAAAGTTGACTTCTTTACCAACCCTACACACAACACTAGCAGGTCGTCATATTTCCTTCTTGGATACTATATCAAAAGATTTACTTTTCCTTCCAATAAGAATAATAACTCTTTAAATATTGGAGATGAAATCGAAATGAATAATAACAGGATTGCATTAAGAGCACGAGATCTAAATTGCACGAATCATCTTCTCAGCACTGGAATTGATGCCAGAAATTCTCGACTGGGTAACATTAATAATGTCGGTAACCCTAATGATGGAAATCATGATCGCAAGGTACGAGAAGGAGGTTATGAGATAAATACCTGCAGTGGAGCGTGTGAAACGAAGGGAGAAATTTAACGTTAGAAAGAAAAAACCCTACCGTGACCTCATAAGGACAATAAGGTTCCTGCCACAATGTCAAAGATTTATAAATTGTATTTAGTGAAATCGCAAGGATTGCCAGATTCCATTAACTCTTGAATCATAACAAAATAGAGTTAGATTCCCCAGAGCCAGGAAATTCATAATTTTAAAATTAATGACTATCTTTTGCGTTGTAGAGATTTAGGATTCCTTTTGACTTTAAAGCCTCGAGTATGGCAGATGTTGTAATGGTGGTGCCTTAGTGATCTACAATTAACCGTGTCCTTACCCTTGCATGGTTTGACCTAACGTGCTCAAGCACCTAAAAGTCATTTTAATTAATGAGCTCATGCAATGACATGAATGATTCCATTAATGTAATCCTTTTTTTTCTCTCAAATGATATAGAATTTCAATGTAGTGAGTAGCTGACAACCATGAAACATCGCCTAAAACATGCATCATGCATGAACCAACATTAATAATGGATGACATACTTTTTGTCGTCAATGTGGGAAGGCATTCCCAAGATAGACATCATAAACTTAGTCCAATCAAAACTTAACAAATTTACATTAGTTAAAAAATTCTTATAAATAATGTTTTTTGAACTATACATAAACCACAAAAAACTATAGATTAAGAAATATTTATAGGCTTTAAGAGAAAATTAATAGGGGGTGACCGATTTATATGTATCCCCTGTTGAGGACATAATAATTGAAATATATATATATATATATATATATATAAGGGGTGGCAGGTGCGGGGGGGATCCTTCTGGATCCTGGAGGACAAATTGAACAAACCTTTGCTTGGGGTCTTGGCCATAGGACCAACAACGAGGCTGAGTGGTTGGCTCTCTTACAAGGAATGGAAATCCTAGCTAACATTGATCTCTCCAGGATAGCGATATTTGGAGACTCAAGAAATGTCATATAAAAAATGCTCAATGTATACACCACCGAATCTAATAAAGTGTCGACGGCTGTATGATAAAATCACCCCTCTCCTATCAAAACATTATGAATTATACCACATTCTTCGTGCAAATAATGCTGCAACTGATGCCTTGGCCAATGAAGGGGGGCCCATCCCTCAAGGTCACTATTGCCTCAATGGTTTAGGCATAAACTCCAAACCCATTCCATAATGAACTTGTGGGATCAAAGGTTTGATTTTCGTTGTTTTAAACCCATTCCCATTGATTTTTGTGAAGGCTCAAAGATTTTAACGCGTTGTCCATTTTCTCTCCTCCTCGCTGATGCGGGGTCTCCACTCCTCACCAGCCTTATCTCGATCCTAGCTGCTTTTATGAGCCATCCGCTCAGCGTAAATGCATTCTCAGCTTGCACACTCCATGTCTCTTCATCCTCTTCATTATGTCTTCCTTTGGAAGTTTCCCTTATCTCCAAGCTCCCTTTGTTAATGGTGTGCTCTCCTCTCGCTCTGTGTTTTCTCCGGAGAGGACTCTGCTGGCTATCATTTCTGATGTAGATGAAGGCATAGTTTAGGGGATCCCGTGGGAGTCTTTGCCTCTTACCAGGGTTTTCATAAAGGAAAGGTTGGCTCTAGCCGCTTTCTTAACCTGCTACTGCTCTCCATAAGATGGCGGTCCTTTGTGGCATTTAAACTCTGGTGTTGGGCTTAGCATTCCCATTGAAGGTCAGTCTTTCATAGTAGGCAACAATTCGATTTTTGGGTGTAATTGATCTGGCTGGAAGGAAGGAGCAGTCGACACTCTCTCTTGTCACAGTAAGAAAGAAAGTGACTCTCTCCTGCAGGAATTTAGCACTCTCAATTCTGTCCTCGGTGGTTTTTCTTATGGTGAGCAGGCTCAAGAGCCCGAAGGTGCAGTAAGGGATCTCCACAGTAATTTCTCCATATTAGCACTTGCCATTCCTAATCCCAGACAAGGCAGAATGGACCATGCAAATGAAAATGTCGGTCTTGCAGATTTGAAGAAAAATCTCAGTCGTTTGTATGAAATGGTGGCTATTGGCATTATGGACAATAAGGAAATTTCCCAAGAAATCAAGAATATGGGGGAGGTGGTTAGGTACACCTCTTATTAGATAAGCAACCACGACTCAAGGATTGACGACACAGAGATGAATTTCAAAGAAATAATGGGTAAGGTGGACATAATTCAAGAGGACTTCCAGCATTTGGTAAATATGAATCAAGGCAGTCAAGCAAACGAAAACCTCGCAATAGTAGCTCATCCTATGGAGGAGGAATCGGTTGTTCAGCCACTGAAGCACCCAGGAAACTTTTAATGGTTTTAATAGTCCATGTTTTTTTGTCTGTTTCTTAATCAACGGTTTATTAGGGTATATACTGCCTCAGTTCTTAGAAGCTATGTAAAAAATCTGTGTGGCTTTTTATGGTCATCTCTTTGGCCCAATTTTGTCTTCTCCTTTTTTGAACAGCAAGAACTCTCGAAGATGCTTTTATGTAATGTATAGTTGTGCACAACCTGTTTAATATTAAACCTTTTATAGTTTCTATTAAATATATATTTTTATATATATACACACACACACCAATAAACTAAAAAACTTTATACAAAGAGTAACATGTATTATATATAATAAATTGAAATATAAATATATATATATAAACAAATATATGTGTGTGTGTACATACATACACACACACACACACACATATATATATATATATATATTTGTGTGTGTGTGTATTAAAGTGGTTCACCATGGAAGCCCAATTTTACACCATGGCTACATTCACTTGGGAAAATATCTTATAGTCGCTAGGAAAGTATACATGAACTTGGGCATCATTAATCATGATAAACGAGTCACCAGCCTAATATTTCGTTACATACAAGGGCTCCCAAGGAGTAAATGTCCCCAGCGAGATTCGAACCCGGGTGGGGAGTGCAACAACCAAATCTCTCAACCACTCAAGCTACACCCAATGGACACACACATAGAGAGAGTCAAGGATTCCCCGTCCAAAATTCAAGAAATTCTATTGCTTCAGGACAGATCCCGCGAAGAGGACTTGCAGTATAACGAGTGTTTATTAAAAGCACAATGTACAACCTAGCATAAATAATATAAACAATGACCATACATCGACCAGAGGCTTATAATTACTCATAAACGTGAAGCTTCCCGCTATCCAATAAAATACGGTCATTTGGTCTTGCTCTTGCTCTTTGGAAGTGGTGAGCAAATTCTCTCTACATTGGTCGTGTATTTATATATCCTATATCACCATCAATGCATAAATCAATGGTAGATAAACACCTTAATGTTTATCTTTAAATTTGTAACCATCCGATTTTTCTTCCACGAAGACCCATGCCTTTAGAGGGCAACCTGAAGTTAGTTCAGACTTGTGGATGTGATTTAATTAGGGTTTATCAGTGGATAATGGGCCAATATTGAGATTTATTTTGGACATGCCTTCATTTAGCTATTTGTGGCATTTTGATTTTCTGCCCCAAACTAAAATACATGAGCCAAATTGTTATTCTTGGGCGGGAGATCCAGTCGGTAGATGGGCGGGAGATGACAGTAAATCCGGTTTTTATAAACAAAAAACAAACAATGAGATCCAATTTTTTTTTAATGAATTATATTATTCTTATGAATACAAGAAACATAAGGGAAATCCCAGACGACCGAAATGATTAAAATGTTAAAATTATTATTATTTTTAATTCAAGAACTAGAAAAAGGGAAAATGTAGTGCCTAACCATATCTCTACAATTTTAAAAAAATGGTGCCACAAAATGATTTCCAAAACAATTGAAAACGTATTTGGCACTGAGCCTGAGCTTGTCAGTTGCACAAAATTGAGCATTTTTTTTCTCCAAATAATCACATTCTTTCAAAATAAACCAAAACAAAAATTCAAAGCAATGGATTTTTTTTATTTTATTTTTTTAAATATATATAAATATTCTAAGCCCAAGCTTCATCATTTACACAATTGAGCAATAATTCTTGCCAAATAATCAACTATTTTTTAAGTGACCAATAATCGAAGGTTTTCCAGACATTTTAAACCTGAGCTTTGTCATTTACAAAAAAAAATTGAGCAAAATTTTTTCGAGATATTTTATTTTTCAAAATAATCAGAAATTTTCAGAACATTTGGAAAATTCAGTGCGACCTTTGCGAAATTAAATCAAATGAGTGACAAAAAACGTACCTTAGGCCATGTATCTACATTGAATTCGAACCTCCAACCTTTGTAATACAGAAATGTAGGGGTCTGGCTTTGGGCCAACCAATCCGAGCAGTCCGAACCGGTAACAGAATGGCCATTAGAAGGTGAATCGATGCCCATATCAGGAAATTTACTGCCATCACCCTCCCATCTACCGACTGGATCATTGCCAAATTCTTTTATTTTTGGCATTTTGATTTTCTGCCTCACATGTTAAGAATTTGTCTAGAATTAGCAGAGATTTTCACTATAACTATAACCCTTGACCCGGACGCTAAGAGGTGCAGAGTTATAGGATTGGGATTCGGGACTGGGTCAATATTTATAACTACATATATTGTAATTAATATCATATCCATTGAAGTGTTTTCTCATTTACATGGACTAAGTAGGCACGTAACAAATATAACTATGGCGGCCTCAGGTTCCTGGTCGAGGAAAGCACAAATAAGTTGCTTGGGCAATATGCCAACTTCATCAAATTTGAGGGTGTTGATAATGAAAATAACATTTTTAGGGGAGCTTAGGCATCATTCTAGATTGGTAGGGTGGGGAAATACACCAATGGCTGGTTTTTTAAGATCTCGCATTTCCAAGGTTTATCTATGTGAAAAGACATAGAGTACCTTTTGATTTATGAACCAGGTATCAGGCTAACAGTATGAATTTCCCCCGTCGAGGCAAGGGAGGGAAAGTATCTCATTGAGGTTACATGGAACGCTAATAATAGAGGCTAGGGTATCATCATAAGAAGCAAAGAAGGCAAATGAAGCAGTTGCAGCACCATACGCCCCACTAGCAACATCGATGGAGATTACGCTAAAAACTCGCTTGACTCTCTTGCCAGGATGAAATGATTTAACAAAAAAACTATTATCGCAACTTGTGACTGGAATAATATTTCTCTTTACTTCGTGACTCGTGCTAGTTGGTCGACGGATAAACCAGAATATTATTTCTCTTTACTTCGTGACTCACGCTAGTTGGTCGACTGATAATATCTATCACTGCTAGTCTGCAGACTCCCACATCGTACATGAAGAGACTTGGCAAGAACTTACCAGGATGCCATGACCAGTTACTGAAGTGATTCTTTCCAGCCATCCAGCTAACGAAAGGAGGCGATAAAGACCTTTGTTTGTTTAAACAACAAAGAGTTTCCCAATTGAAAAGAACGTTGGATTGGAGTAGTTCACTCGACTTAGAAGAAACTTTATAGTCTACGGGCTGGTTATTTTTCACCTGTGACTTGTTCTGGAAAGAGCCGAAGAGAGCCATAATGCAGAGAGCGGAGAGTGTAGCAGGAAAAATGGGAACGGGAATAATGTAACATAGGCTAGAGCTCACCCATTTGAACGATAAGAGGATCTTACGGATAAACCGGAGGAGGGTTTCAATTTATTGAAGAAGAGTTTTCGCTAGTTGATTGCAAAGACCGAGGATGGAAAAACTTTACCAAAGCCATGTGCGAGATGAACACCATAATTGTTGTTAAATGCAGCTGACCTCACTTCTGCCGCCAACCCACACTCCACAAGGTAGACGTCAGCAGTACCCTCTCTATAAGATAAATACTTTATTAAAAAAAAACATTTTTTTTCAACTTTAATCTTAAACATCATGTTTTCAAAAAAATTAACACGTATGTGATGATAAATAATATGAATGATCTATTCATATCTTTGCAGGGACATAAAAATCACTAAGTGAAAAGTGAGAGTAAAAATGACAATAGTTATTGAGCCGAGAGGCTCTCTACAGCCTAGTATGGGGTAGATCTTGTAACGTTACTTAACGTTGTCACGTTACGTAACGTTACATAATGTTATGTTGGTTATTAAAAAAAAATTAGAAGTAAAGTTACAATGTTATGTCGGCTCAAAAAATAAAAAATTAGAAGAAAAAAAAAACAACAACTATATAAATAGCAAGAAGTATCACAAACTACATCCAAATCTTAGCTACCTTGATCCAGCAACAGCAACAACCACTGCGACAGCAAACAACAACAACCACCAACCATTGCGACAGCAACAATAAACCCAGGTAAGAATTTTAAATTTGCTAATCGACAATCAATTCAGAATTTTAAATTTGCATTATGTGGCTGATATCTAGGTTCAAATTATTTTCATATTCATATTATTTTAATTTTAGTAGCACATAAAATCTCCGAACAACTTAACATTTCACCAATTTTTGTCACCAATTTCTTTCACCGAATGGCTCAGAGATTCTCTACACAGTTCACCAATTTCTTTCACGGAATGTGATCAGACATAAAGTGATCAGATTTGCAATTCCTGTATATTAATTACTGTGACTATTTTATCAAAATGGGGCAAGCGCTACAGACAGAACTGGCTTTCAATACGTTTAGCCTAGCTTTCAATATGCGTAACCTAGCTTTCAATGCGTTAAGCCTTACCTTACTTACATACGCATCCATCTTTGAGGGAGGGAGGACGTGAGTTTTTTCTTTTCTGTCTCGCAGATGAGTTACCTAATCGCGTCTCAGCAGAGCTCCGATCTTCTGAAAATCATGGGGGCGCTTCTTCTTGCTGCAGAGAAGTCGTGACCCAGTGACTGCAGAGAAGTCGGGAACCGCCTCACTCCTCCTCCTGAAGTTGTTATTTTTAACTGTTTAAATTTTGTTTAAATTTTATTTGTTTTTAATTATGAAAATGAATTTAGCTTCTTCCAAGAGCTTTATTGTATATAAATTATATAATTCCAATCATATATAAAATTTCTGCATGTTTCAAATTTTGAATAAAAATGACCATCGTAAAATAAACTACTCTCAAAATTATATGATTAGCGTTTCTTTCTGAACCTAGAAAACGTTCTGACGATTTTGAGATGACTGTGATGGGGAGGAGCGAAGCCCTAAAAATGTAGCCAGCTCCTGTTTGATCTATTGCATCAGAGCTTTGCCAAGTCTGTCTACTCATCCTCACGTCCTGTAACATAAGTTTTCTATCTAGGTTTTTGGTTTCTTGGTTTTTGACAGGGTTTCGTATACGAGTTATCCTAACCAGAACGTGAAATACAAGCATTGTATGTGGTTTTGTATGCGAAAGTAGCTACTGATCATACAGTCTGCATAAGACATCTTCTGAGTTAGGTTTTTGACCCGTGAACGCTATGTTGAGCTCCCAATATCCTGAGGTATATTATTGACAGAATGTTGAGATCCCGGTATCATGAGGTATATTATGGGCAGAATGGAAGAAGGTACATTTCTTTTACCCATTTGATGGAAAATTTTATTATGTGCATTTTATCACTTTCACATAAAGAACTGTAAGCACAGTTCATCAATATACAAAGATTTGCAACTCTTCACATTTTTGAAACCTATCCTCTTTAATACTCGCTACAAATACTCGTTAATACCGTACAGATTTGTGACTCTTATATGTACATGCTTTCAACGATTCTACAATCATTGGAAAATCCGAAGTTGGTAACTGAGATGCTTTGTGGAGTTCACATGGTAGCAAATATGACTGTAACTGAGATGCTTCGGAAATCTATAAAAGTTTTGAATGGTGGATAACGACTTGTTGGGATCGTAGCTGTTCCATTAGTGAGATGCTTTGGGTCTCAACAATCGATTCCTGTCCCACTTCGAAGAGTTACCACCACGAGTCTCAAAACCACTTGATGCCAAACCCCACAATCATTGAAGTAGGTTAGGTTTAAGTATGAGTTAGGACAACGTTAATACAGAGAGAAATTTTTTTTTTTTTACTGTAATGCATAATAAGATATTTATTGATAGACCAATATCCCTTTTACTTTTCTATTGCTTTCTGGACCTCATTCATTTACCTCATCTATTTTTGGCCATTCCGTTGGGCCGATTTTATTCGATTTACATTTGCATTTTATAACGCTGATTTCACTTTTTTTCCTCATGCTTTATTGCAGTTTATTATTCCGTGTTTACAGCCTTTTGTAGTGAAATCTTATTAAATATAGTAAAAATGTATTAAAAACCTCTAGAACGTCTAAAATTCCAATGTTGATAGTTCATTGATAGTTGATAGGACACACCAAAGTTGATAGTTCATTGAGTGTAATACCTAAGAAGAGGTTTGCACCTCTAGAGATTTGATCCCTCTCAGCGCTTGATAGAGCCTAGGATTTGGATCTACGCTGGTTAGAATCATATACACATACACAACTTTTGTGTTAGATTCATGTATAAATACACAACTTTTGTGATTACTTCAATTTTGATTTGACCATATCAAAATTTTATTATTATTATTTATTATCATTTAACTTTTTTGTTAATTATCTTTTGGCAAGTGCACTATTCCCAATCTTATAATTTTTTTCCATATTTTTTATTATCATCTAGTTCTTTTTATCTAGCATCAAATTCACTCTTCTCTGTTTTAAGAGAATTGCAATTAATGTAGCCAATTTGCAATAATTACGCCGTAAGGCTTTTTTCTCCGAACATGTTCGGAAAAACACTGTTCATTTTGTCGTCTATTCGACCAACCGTGCTCTTCCACGTGTCCTCTTCGCGATTCGGTGGTTCTCCGTGTGTCCTCTTCGCGATCCGGTGGTCCTCCGTGTGTCCTCTTCGCGATCCGGTGGTCCTCCGCGTGTCCTCTTTGCGATCCGGTGGTCCTCCCATTTCGCCATGTTTAGGTTTAGGTTTTTAACATGGTTTCATTCTTCCATTGCGATGCAAAGCTTGCGAAATGATCATGTGCATCTTGGATCGAATTCGGAGCCATGAAACTATCAGTGATGATCTAGGCGGAAAATAAGGGCGAGAAATGGTGCGGAAAACTGCCAAAAGGCCAGCCTGATGTATTATCAGATCACTTACATTACTGCTACCTGTTTGTTATTCTTCACAGATCCCCTGATTTTCTGAAGCAGCAGACATCCAAGGATTGAAATAAGCTTCCTTGAGGAGGTCTTTGAACTATGAACTATGGAGGATTTTTCAATTCTATTCATCTATATTCATCTAATTGATTGCTTCCATGGAACCATGTTGGCCTTCAGGGTACAGATAATACTACAATTTTGGGTGTTTTTGCGCTGAAGAGTCGTGGCATATTTGCATAAGAATATTGGTATTGTGTGGGAGCGGGCGCCTTGTTGGGATTTTCAGTACTCTTTCAATATCTAAATCGTGAGTTACTTCATTGCTAATTTTCTATTCTCGTTTTCTTCATCTTTCAAATATGAATAAGGCGGGGTTTATTTTTTCATAGATCTTGGGAAACCTCAAGCTGTCTGGAGACGAGCGGAATGTATTTATAGCGTTGGGATCAACCTATACTCCCTCTTGAAGCAGAGTTCTTGCATTGTGCATCGAGGAGGAATATGGGAGCTGGAAGAAGAAAACTGACTTTCACTTTCAATGATAATAATGACAAAGGAGTGGCAACTCCATATTGTCCACGACGTGGTACTGGAAATTTCAGATCCCTAAAGAAATATGATCTCACTGTGGTTATCTTTGGCTGCTCCCATCAAACATTCAAGGAGTGCGTCACTTAATTGATATTTGGTACATTATTTGCCCTTTCTTGTTTTGCTTTTGTTTTTTTTAATGGGTTTTACTTGACAGAATCGGTCAATATTGTACAGAACAAGGGCATAATAGGAAGCCATCGAGATCGAGACGACGGTATTCTTCTGATGACAATAATACATGTAAGACAACTGTTAACTTAGAGTGGTTCGGAGTTCCTTGAACAGATTAAGGGGAGTAGATGGTAGATGAACTCCATCATTTTCAATTCTATAACAAATTCTTTCATTTATTGGTTGTACAGTCGAAATGCAGGTCAGAAGAATGAACAACCGATCAATTAGTTTGGAAGGCAATAATGAGTTGGCAACAGGAGTTCCTCCAAAACGAGGAATGATTCTTCCATTTCAACCACTAGCCATGTCTTTTGAAGATGTAAATTACTTAGTTGACATGCCCCCTGTATGGAATTTTATCCCCAAGACTGCTCTATTATGTGATTCAGCAATTACCTGTTTTTTTGCCTTCTCTTACTTGAAGGGTTTGGCTGCCAAGTTCTGAATTTGTCTACAGGAATTGAGGGAACAAGTCTCTGAAGATAGACTTCAATTGCTCCAAGATGTTACAGGGGCATTCAGACCTAGTGTTCTTATAGCATTGATGCGGTCAGTGGTGCTGGGAAGACAACTCTAATGGGCATCTTAGCTGGAAGAAAGACTAGATGATACATTGATGGTGATATCCCAATCTCTGTATTTCCGAAAAAGCAAGAAACCTTTACTCGGATTTCCGGTTACTGTGAACAGAATGATATACATTCTCCACAAGTAACTGCCCGGGAGTCCTTGTTATATTTAACATTTCTCCGTCTTCCAAAGGATGTTGACAAATAAACCAAAATCGTAAGTCTACAGCTATCATTTTCTCTGGTCTACCATCCAGTAGTGTTTTCTTTTGACACGATGCCAACTTGCCATGTTACTAACTTGCAAATATTCCAATTCGCAGGCCTTTGCTGATGAGGTCATGGAACTTGTGGAATTAGATAATATAAGTGATGCACTGGTAGGTTTTCCTGGTGTGACTAGATTGCCAACTGAACAAAGGAAAAGGTTAACAATACCTATGGAGCATGTTGCAAATCCATCTATAATTTTCATGGATGAGCCGAATACTGGTATGGATGCTAGAGCAGCTACGATTGTGATGCGAACTATTCGTAATACAATAGATACTGGAAGGACTGTTGTCTGTACGATTCATCAGCCTAACATTGACATCTTTCAAGCTTTTGACGAGGTAAACTAAGGTTTATATTATAAGTCAACTTGAATATTTGTTTCAGAGTTTGGTGTTGATTTATGGTTTACAATGATGGCTTCAACTCCTGTTAATGAAAAGAGGAGGGAGATCCATTTTCTTCGGGCCACTAGAACAGAATTCTCACAAGGTTGTCAAATAATTTGAGCTAACGACTTGCAAATTTTTGTAGCCATTAGAAAATGAAAAGAGTTTGGGACCTAGCACTGCTAATTTACTCCCTAAATGTGAGTTAATTTTCTGATTTTCATCATGAAAAATTGCAGGCCATTCCAGGAGTACCAAAGATCAAAGATAAGTACAACCCAGCTACATGGATGCTGGAAGTTAGCTATATTGGTGCTAAACATGGTTTGGGGATAGAATTTGCAGAGCATGACAAGAACTCTTCCCTCAATAAGTAAGCATTAAAGTTATAAATATTTTTCCACCAAAATCCTTATGTTTACAACGTTTAGCATTACAAGAAGTTTACAAGACACAAAGATATTGGCTTCAAACTCACATTCTAATATTTCATCTGTTTATTCGCTATAAAGGCAGAACAGAGCATTGGTGAAAGAGCTTAGCATTCCACCTCCAGGAGTGAAGGATCTTTATTTTGCAACCCAGTAATCACAATCATTCTTTGGACAGCTCAGTTCCTGCCTGTGGAAGCAATGGTTGACTTACTCGCGGAGTCTTGATTATAACATTGTTTGATACACATTCACATTTGCGTGTGCTCTAGTGCTGGGAACAATCTTTTGGAAGGTTGGCACAAAGATGTACTTGAGATTTAACTCTGTAAGACGGATTACTATCCAAAACATTAAGTTGTTTGGATTGACGAATCACAAAAATGTTTGATGCTTATACTCTGTATGTTATGGACTCCTGATCTTCTCAGATACTAAGAAATAGGTTGACTGCATATCAGGGACAACAACAATGATCTTTTTACTGTTGAAAGGGCTTTGTTTAGCGCATTATATTATTGGGAGTTAACAATTGTTCAACTATGCAGCCTATGGTTGCAGTAGAGAGAACTGTGTTCTACAGAGAAAGGGCTGCAAGGATGTACTCTGCATTGCCCTATGCTCTGGCTCAGGTTGGTTCTGTTTTATTGTTTCATTTTATTTTCAATCCTAATTGGCCACATTCGAATTCTCCATGGTCCAAAGTAACGAGAAATACTTATTTCTGAGAAGGGCATAATGGTATACTTTCAGAGCCTTGCTGAAATATTATAGTTTTCTTAATGAATCTCATTTCCAGAAGTAGAACCCGAAAGCTATATATACATCTCCGATTTCAGTGGAACCTTGTGTGTTTTTGTAGCCACTAAATCTCTATATTTCACAATGTAATTGGAAAGAGTAGATACGTTTGTCAAAGGAGATATACCAAATTTGTATCCATCGAAGTCTATTGTGAGAATGACATTGGAATATCTAATGTTCCATCACTAAGCTTCCCCTTCTTGATGAATATGAGCTAGCATATCTTCATTCTTGTGTTTTCATCCAAAGGAGTTCTTCCTACTCCTCTTCCACTAACAATTCAATGTCTGAATATTGATCCCTAGAGTATATATTGCATTCAAGAATCAAGATAGAAAAATCAAATAAATTGCACTTTGGTATATTGATCTAGGTTACTAAAATCTACGAATTTCCAAACTCTAAAAAAATAATGAACAAATTTAAAGATTGCAGTCTACTTAAAAAATACTCTATATACAAAAAGGACATAACAAAGACAGTTATTTTTGGGCTTAACTATCAAAGGGGCATGTGTACGGCAGTATCAACAATTGCAAGGTTTTTAGGCTCCAAAATAAAGGTCGAGGAAACTAGGCTATGAGCCAAATAAAATTGGATAGACTGAAGAGCACTAGCCCTTATATAATACACTTGATTTTTAACTTTGTAATCCTTTCCTTGCACCAAAGCAATGTGTAGTTATAATCCAACACTCGTAAAATGAGCATAGCTAAGATCCACTCCTTATTGGCATCTCAGGTTACTCCCACCCAATTATTGCAATCCTCTCCTACATTTACTCATCTTGCATTAAGAAAGTGTTTGGATTTCTTTAATCATGTCCTTGGAAGGCAAAGGCAAGCGGAAGGCAACAAACTCCAATACTTTACAAGGTAAGCCATTCAGAGTACCTATCAAGAATTAAGTTTAGCATGTCTGTGTTTGTCAAGATTTGATTTTTCAGTTGTTTCTGTATATAGTTTTGTTGGTTAGGCATGGTTTGATATTTTAGATATGTCTCTTAGACCTCGTTCTATAAATACTATCCTGCTTTAGGATAAAGGGTTTGAAATTCTTACCTTTGTTAAATTCCAACGCAAAATTGTTGCCTCATGACCAAATATGCTACATTGATCACACCAAACAGAGTTAGAGATAGTTAAAAAATGTTCAATAGATATGTCTCTTATTGGCATCTCAGGTTACTCCCACCCAATTATTGCAATCCTCTCCTACATTTACTCATCTTGCATTAAGAAAGTGTTTGGATTTCTTTATTCATGTCCTTGCAAGGCGAAGGCAAGAGGGAGGCAACAAACTTCAATACTTTATAAGGTAAGCCATTCAGAGTACCTATCGAGAATTAAGTTTAGCATGTCTGTGTTTGTCAATATTTGATTTTTCAGTTGTTTCTGTATATAGTTTTGTTGGTTAGGCATGGTCTAATATTTTAGATATGTCTCTTATACATCGTTCTATAAATACTATCCTGCTTTAGGATAAAGGGTTTGAAATTCTTACCTTTGTTAAATTCCAATGCAAAATTGTTGTCTCGAGACCAAACATGCTACATTGATCACACCAAACAGAGTTAGAGATAGTTAAAAAATGTTCAATAGATAATTTCCATAGCATGAGCAACCTGTGAGGGTGAAGTAGGAGGTTTAAATGTCAATGACCTTGGTATTAATGTTGAAAGGTACACGATAGAGAGTGATCTCCATAGAAAGTCCAAACCAAGTATTAAGAGAGTGCCATAATAGGAAAATGGTGGCAGTTAGCAAACCTTTCGGTGAGGGTTGAAGTGGTAGGATTTCTTGTGAAAACTTGCCAAAGAATGTATAGATCCAAAGTGCAAGAAAAATGTAGATTCAAACTCATAGCTTAGAAAGAAAAAATGCCCAAAAGTTATGGTTGTTAGAGGGTGAATGAGTCTGTCGTGCCTTGTGTGACATTTGTTGAGTTCGGAAACGTGGAGGTGACAAAAAAGGCAATTCATACACCTTGTCGAGCTTTAACTATATTAGCTATTAAGGCGTAATAAATTACGTCATATCACCACCCATACATGTCATGTTGCACATCAATTTTCCGAATTCAAACTTTCTCGTTAACTCCAACAATTTATGACGTTTGCTTATACAGATGAAAAATAAAAAATTGAGAATTGTTCCACTTGAATCCATGCAGAGGGATGCTTGTATTTGTTTGCCATGTTAATGAGTTGTTCTAGCTTTAATTGCTGGAGAAAACTCTGTTGGAAACAACAATAATGAACAGTTTGCACAATTAAACTCTCAAATTAAAACTAAACATATAACAATTCAAACCAACAATATTGTCAAATATCAAATCGCTATCTTTCCCATCCTGCCTCCCATGTTCGTCCTCTTGTGGATAGGATATCTTCTCATCTTCCTCACCATGATATTTACGTCGTAAGGCATTTTTCTCCAAAGTTCTTCGGAAAAACATTGTTCATTTCGTCATCTATTCGACCAACCGTGCTCCTCCGCGTGTTCTCTTCGAAATTCGGTGGTTCTCCACGTGTCCTCTTCGCGATCCGGTGGTCCTCCGCGTGTTTTGAAAATCTTCTGGATGTTTTGGAGGTAAAGGTTAGAACCTAGTCTGGGCTCATCCGCAAGTGATAGCATTGATGGTTGGACCTGGCACTTAACCCCCATCCCCGCGTGTCTCCTTCGTGATCCGCTAGTCCTCCGCGTGTTTTCAAGTTGAGTCTGTGTAAAACCTCCATGCTGATAGTTGGACCTTCCGGATGTTTTGGAGGTAAAGGTTAGAACCCAGTCCGGGCTTCTCTGCAAGTGACAACATTGATGGTTGAAGGTTTCCGGTCGCTGCCTTGCTCTGTCCTCCCATTTCGCCTGCAAGTTTCAGTGTTCGCGTGTTTTCCACCTCTTTGCTAAGCATTGTTCATAGGCTTTGTCGTGACTGTTGAGTTGGTTAGAACCGCAGTTGTCCAGTGATAGCTTTAGTGTTCGAATCACGACAATGGACCACAGATTATCATTTTCCAGTCTCCCATGTAACGATATTGGAGGGAACTTCATAGCTGAAATTGCAGAGGAGAGCCCTGTAGTCGTAGGGAAATTGAGCCGTAGCGTCTGAGAATGGGCCTTCCATAAGTTTTTTGGTTATGGCGGTTAGATTGGGCATCCCAAAGGTTTACCGTTATGGAGGCCTCAAGATTATGTCAGAAGATGTTTTAAGCGGCTGCAAGCATGTAGGAGTGAAAGAATAACCTCTTTGAGGCTCTTAGTTGTCTATGCCAAACTGAGAGATGAATTGCGGCAGGACAAGGAGTCTCCTCTTCATTATGTGCCTTGCGAGTACCAGACTTTCCTCAAACGAAGGCTTAGCCTTAACTCGGGTAAGCTCAGTTAGATTTTAATTTCTTTTGGTATTTTACAGGCAAATTCTGATATCCTCAAGCTAGACATTATTTTAGCAAAAGATTCTTGGAATTTAACCAGAATGCTTTCTTTCATGGAATCTTTTATCTCATTCATGGAATCGCTGGAGGAGGAGGCTCCTCCTCTAACTGAGACTCCTGAGTAACAAACTTTCCTGCAGCGAAGGCTTAGCCTTAACGGGAGTAAGTTCATGGATTTTAATTTCATCTTAGTATCTTTACAGGCAAATTCTGGTATCATTCGGCTAGACTATTTTTCAGCAAAACCTTCTTGTAATTTAACTGGCATGTTTAATTTTTAGCAAAAGCTTTGTGTAATTTAACTTTGATTTTTAGCAAAAACTTATTGTAATTTGTTTTCATGGAATCTTTTATCTCATTTATGGTAGGAGGAGTTTCCTCTTCTAACTGAGCCTTGTGAGTAGCAGACTTTCATCTAGCAGAGGCTTATCCTTATTTCCAGTAAGTCCAACTGGATTTTAATTTCATTTTAATTTTAAGTTAAGTGGATTTTAATTTCCTTTGAGAATCTTTACAGGCAAATTTTGATATCGTCAGGCTACACTAATTTTTAGGAGAAGTTTTCTTGTAATTTAACCATCATGTTTGTTTTCATGGAATCGTTTGTTTCATTTATGGAATCGCTGCAGGAGAAGTCTCCTCTTCTAACTTAGCCTCGTGAGTATCAGACTTTCCTCTAACAAAGGCTTAGCCTTCACTCTAGTAAGTTAAACTAGATTTTAATTTCATTTGAATATCTTTCCAAGCAAGTTCAGATATCCACATGCTAGACCATTTTTTTATGCAAAAAGCTTGTTGTAATTTAAACCAGAATGTTCGATTTTTTCTGGTGGAGTCTTATTTCTGTCTCATCAATAAATTAAGCTTAATTTGAGTGGCATATGCATAAGATTTCATGTATTTGTAAATATTTAAGTCGAGCTGGTTGGATTCCGACCGAGTAACAAAAATAAAATATAATATTTTGTTGTGTCTATTTTAATCACTAAATCAGGCTCAACACCAAAATGGGTATTACCTTATCGTAAATCCATGCATGCAGTGGCCTTTAGCCATCATGATCCATCGTGATGTTCATTATATTACTCCAATTTACCAACTTCATTATTTTAGTTTAATTTTAAAAGGAACAAAATTCAAACAAGCTTCTGTTTGGTATGGATTCATTTTGGTTGATCTATTCAATGCTCAAAACTTCTTATATTTTATACTTGTTTATGTATTTGGTATCCTAATTAGAGGAGTTTGTTGAAATTTAAATTTTGTCTCTAGCTATTGTTATCTTGGTTGGTTGAAGTATATTAGTCATGCATAAGAAGGATCTTGATACACACCCTGTGTATACACAGTTGAAATTAACATGTCTTTCAGTGGTAATTAACATATGTCTTGGGACTTTTGATGTTTTTATGCAAACTTTCTCATCGAGGAACAAAGCAAGCTATACAAAACTAATGAAATCCTGGCCATTTTCCACAGTCCTAAAAACTATAAATATGATAGGGTAAGCTTCAACAGTGTTTTTGCAACCTGTTTTAATTTGGCAAACCTTGTTCTTAAAGTCATTAAGACAATCAATCCAGCTTGCCTAATAATTGCATGTTTTACCTGTGTTTTATTCTTTGTGAGATTCATATTGTATTTGGGTTTTATATAGATTGTTGTTCTTGTCAATTTTCTTGCACCTAGATAATATTGACATTTCATTATAGGATGTTTATGCAGAAACATTTTCAATATATTTGAGAAAAATATCTTCTCTGGATTCGTTGTTCAGTGCAGCTTGATTTTGCTACTAAGCAATGTTTGATGGTACAATTGTCTTAGAAGAAAATTTGTTTTGATGCAAATATCAAAACTTTCTCCATGTGAAATTTAGAATATAGGATAGGGACAAATTGCTTGTGTCCGTTTTGTTGGATTATGCATACATGATTTTATTGCAAATTGACAACCACGCAATTGATTTTAATTAAGATTGGTGACATCAACACACTACTTCTGGATTTTTTTATTAAACTTAATTTGTTGTTGCACTGAATTAAAATGGATCGATGTGGCTAAATTTGAAATGACAGTTATGTTGGTTATGAAGAAGGGGGACAACTGACAGAAGCAGTAAGGAGACGGCCTTATAGTGTCATTATTTTTTATGAAGTTGAGAAGGCACACAGTTCAGTGTTCAACACTTTGCTTCAATTGCTTGATGATGCTAGACTTACAGATGGACAAGGTCACACAGTTGGCTTCTCAAACACAGTCATTATCATGACATCCAACCTTGGAGCAGAGCACTTGCTTGCTGCATTGTCTGGGGACACAACGATGAAAGCTGCAAAAGAAAACGTTATGCAAAAAGTATGTCCGTTCATTTTCTGGACTTTGTGTGCATCATTGTCTGGGGACACAACGATGAAAGCTGCAAAAGAAAACGTTATGCAAGAAGTATGTCTGTTCATTTTCTGGACTTTGTGTGCATATTTTTCATACAAGTATCATGACGATGACTGTGGTGTTTTGACACATTTTTCTTTGAATGTTGTTGCAGGTTAGAAGACATTTTAGGCCAGAGTTGTTAAATAGACTCAATGAGATAGTTGTATTTGATCCTCTCTCTCATGATCAGCTTAAAAAAGTTGCTAGACTACAAATGAAATATGTAGCAGTTAGTCTTGCAGAGAGAGGTGTTGCATTAGCAGTTACAGATGCAACTTTGGATCTTGTTCTTCTGGAAGCCTATGATCCTGTAAGTAAAATAGTCACTTTGTTTGATTTATTTGTTATTAAAAATCTGTCTTGCTAGGGTATGTGTATGCGACCCTAGTAAATGTGTCCCTGCATCTTCGTGTCCCTGAGATGCTTCTCCCTATCCTAAGAGGCATAACCCACCCCCTGCAAACATGTCTCCACTAAATTTGATGTACATCCCCTTGAAACAATCTAAAATTATGGTTTATATGTTTTAATCCGACGCCTAGTATTTTCATTTATAAGGTGTGATCTGTGTCCTTCATGCACTATGATGTGATTTAAAATCTGATTTGTATTTTCCATGCCCCGTTATATATTGTGTGAATTTGCCTCGGTGGTTATCCAGGATTCTGATTTTTTTGCAGATTTGTTAGTCTTGGCCAATGGCTGATGTTTAAGAGAAGAAATTTTCAGTCCACAGCTTCAATTTCTCAAATTTTCAGCTTTCTTGTTTTTCTCTCTCAATTTCATATTTTCATTTTTGATGCTCTTCATTTCAATTTTCACATTATATTTTTCATTCCAGCTTTCACAGTATTAATGAATGGATCATATAGATATAATTTTCAGTTCTGCTTTATTTTTTCATATATTAGAATTATATACCATCACTCACTCTCTTTGTTTCAATCCATATGTTTCTATCTCTTGTTATCTAGAGTCTATGCTACCAGGGGGGACGTATACCCGACCGCAGCAGATATGTCCCTGCATATCTTTGTCCCCGGGATGCTTTTCCCTATCCCAGGGTACATGACCCACTCCCTGGTAAAGTGGCTTGCATCCCAGGGGATGCATCCCATTTATATCTCATATGTTCTAATCCGACGCCTAGTATCTTCATTTTAAAGTTCTGAGTTGTGCCTTTCATGCTGGTCTGATTTTCACTTTCCATGTCCCATCATTTATAGCATGAATCTGTCTAGAGAGTAATTTTGAGAGTCATTTTTTGGCAAGGAGTTGTGAGTGGTGGCCAACAGTGGATCTTTAAGAGCTGTAAACCGAATAGTTACAGCATCGGTTTCTCAAATTTCCAGCTTTCTCAATTTTTACTCTTGTTTCATATTTTCCGATTTTCACATAATTAGTGTTGAATCCTATGGATGTAAACTTCAGTTTTGTTTCTAAAAAAATTATTTTTTTCGTATATCTGAATTACCTCAATGTTCACTTACATCTGATTTCAAAAACTGGGGCCCCTATTTCTTCGTACTCTGGCAACTTGTTCAAAAATCAAAATATATACTTGAGGGATGTTTTTGGTGTGTTTGCTGATGACTGCACAAGTGGCTTGTGAACCCCGTAAAGCAGGGAGGATTAGATTTTAGCCTTTATACTTAAAAATGAGTATCTCTAATGTAAGATCATGGCGACATTAGCACGTGAATGCTAAGTGTAAGATTGTTATTTGTCGTGATTATTTTTTGTGTCCTTACATTTGCAATTATTAGTGGGTTTATGACTTTGCCTTTGACAAGAACTTTAGCAAAGTACTTAGTAAGGTTACAATTGTCTTTATATTATTGTGTTTTCAAATCAGTTATTTGCACTTGTTATTTAGCACATGATTTTGTGCATTTAATGAAAAACTTAGCAGAACATTTGTTGTTTGAGTGGAAAACAGGTTACCGGCAATACAGTTGAAGCGAGCACAACTTCACAACCTTCACTTATGGTACAAGCAAGACAATTTATAATAGCAATGCTGGTCATGGACACATGGCAATACTTTCTTCACCGTTATATGCACCACAACAAGTTAATGTATCGGTACATTCATTCACAGCATCATAAGCTTATAGTGTCATATGCTTTTGGAGCACTGTATAATCATTCATTGGAAGGATTGCTTCTCGACACTATTGGTGGTGCCATGTCATTTCTTTTTTCAGCGATGACGCCTCGAACATCAATATTATTTTTCTCCTTTTCAACAATTAAAACAGTTGATGATCAGTGTGGCCTTTGGCTACCTGGAAATCCATTGCATATCTTATTTCAAAATAAGACAACATATCATGACATTCATCATTAGTTGTATAGTGCTAAGTTCAACTTTGAACAACCTTTCTTTGTAACGTGGGATAAAATTCTAGGGACTTATATGCCTTTAAGCTAGACCAAACAAAAGTTAAGATTTTTGTAACTATATAGTATAAATCTCTCATAATGTACATTGGTCCACTATATTTGTTGCTTGCTAACCCTGGTAAGTATCTGATATTTTCATTTGTCAGGCTAAGCAGCAATCTCTGCTTTTATATTGTAACATATTTCATATCAATACATAACTAGAAGCTTAAAGGTTTGCTTTGACAAATAAATACATGTTGACAAGAGCATGCTTTGAGTCATTTTGACATTGCAACTTAATTGTGAGTGCCGTGGGCGATTTCTGGAGAGCCCCTCCTGTGAAAGAACCTGTTCGAAACATGAAGTGTTTTTTTCTCACTTTGGCATTTATTCTGAATTTATTAGATAGCTTGCTATTCATGGAGGAGGTGGTTGAACATCTTGTCATGGCGACCGCCTCTCCTTGCTGCAGAAATGGTGTTTACTGGTCACATTTAGTTTGTGTGGGTTTGCACAGAGAAGTTGCATTGTTTCTAGTTGCAGGAATTCTGATTCAAAGAGCCAAAGAAGAGGAAAAAAACACAGGTACTTTGTTTTTCCACTGCTCCTAGATTTAATTCTGTGCAATTTCATTTCTATTGCAAATTTGTTGTTAGTGTCAATCTTGTAGGCTTGTCTGGGTGTTGTCATATCATCTGCCCTCTGCAAGCCGTTCATCAATTTCCGCAAAATTGCCATTAAAAGAATTAGGCACCACAGCTGGCCCGGCCACTAAACCGCCATTCTCGTATAACTAACCCCTGAATCAATAGTAGGGTTCCACGATGTGGTTTGGTAAATTATATATGCTGTTAATTAGGTCCGTCCGTTGGAAAACCTACCTGCTTATAAGAACTAGATGAACTAATATGTTATTTTTAATATAACTTTAATTGCGAAATCCAAAACTTTCAATGATTTTCCCCTATTTTTCTAGGATTGAGTTTGTTTGTTTATGTGGCACTACATTATTTTTACCCCTGGCTCATTCCTGCTGAAGTTGAATTGTGGTGGCCAAAATTTAGGATTCAGAGGACTTACTATGTGGGGAAGTAGGAAGAGAACTCTGTTTAGGTGCAGGAGAGAGCTTTGGCTTTGGCTTTGGAACTATAGTTGGAGCAAAAGATCCTGAATCTGATCCAGGCTTTGGCACAGTCACTGCCAGAAGAACAACCATTAAAAGCATCACCATCAACATCACTGAAACAAACTGAAACCAAATTAATTTCATCCTATAAAACAATAATACGTGGGAGAAGCTGGTTGTCTCCAGCATATCCACCTTGAAGTCTAGCTAAAATTCCGACCATTGGGCCATTGTTGTAGGTTGCAGGTTCTGTTTGCTCATAGTTGTCTCTTGCATTTGCAAAGTTATCATTGTGATCGGGTCCTCCAATAATAGCACCAACTAAAATATTCGGATCATTTCCTTGGTGGTTGAACCATGTGGCATATCCTCCTTTGCAACTCACAAATGATGAATCCTGTTTGTATGATGCAATGGAGGAAGCTCTATGATGGACCTGGCGAGGATAGTTTGGACTATATCCCACCATGTAGCTTGTAGCTCTTGGATTATCACCGAGTATGTAATCAACCTTCAAGAACGTCGTTTTAGCCAAAGGACTGAATAGGAATTAAGGCTTTTTAGATCTTGGACTCATTAATCTATCTTCCTGATACAGAGGTTTTTAACCCATCATGGGATTTACAATTATTATACCTGTGACTTAGCTAATGCCAACAGCTGAGATGGATCTACTTCTCCACTGGGGCATTGCAGTTGCTTGCCAGCAGAAGACAAATAATCAGAGTAGACTGTGAGAAGGAATGAGGCACTTGTCACAAAATGCATGGTGTTGATACCTGGAAGCTGTGGGGTAGGATGGAAGCATGGAGAGAGCAAGGTGGGAAGGATTACATTGGGTGCAGGTTTCAGCTTGTTGTAGAACTTGGTGGTGTAGCATGAGTAAGTAATGAAATTGTTTTTTTAGAGACCCGTATTAATGCTCACAAGGGTGGATAGTTTCTAATTGACACATCAAAAGTGACAATTTCAAAATATCCAATTCCAAGTCCTCATCGGATTGGCGATTTTGCATTCAATTTTGGTCTGCAACTCTTAGGAGGATTTGTAATTAACTGTCATGTACAGGGTGAAGGTAAGAGCAGCAAGCCTATGGTGCAATTGGGTATGAGGCATATAACTTGTGTAGAGGAGGCTGCATTTTTCATGTCACTATTTGCAACTGTGGATTTAAGCATCGAATTCTGCAAGCTCTTCAGTAGGAAGCTAAGGAAGGCGTATTCAAAATTGAAAAGAAAATACCTATTCACAACCTGCTTCAACAATTCCCTCTACTTTTGTTGCATTTCAGATATTGAATCTTTTCTTCGAACAAAACATCATATTATAAGGTGGTCTTGGATCATGTATCCAGATAGTGACTTGTTTGCCATGGTCTGTCTATATACTAGCAATTTTGTAAGTTGTTGCTAAACTCTTATTGGCAGTATCCATTTTCAGGGTGACCTTGTTTCCATTGATGGTTGATCTTGATATTCACATGTACAATGCGTTTTCTTTGAAGAATTTTTTGTTTTGAAATTAAACAGGTAAAGAAAAATGTTGGTTTATGCTTTTTCTTGTTTTAATATTTGTTTTTCTAATTATTTAAAGGGTATTTCAAGTTTCTATACAGCGACAATGACTTCTGAATTTCCAAATTATTTTACTTTCATAGAATAGGCCTTAGTTCTCTTAATACACTTTTATACGCAGAATTTACTCCATGTCAATTTGTTTCAGCATTCTTGAATATAAATATATTTGTTAATTATCTTTTCCAGGAATGGATGTGGGTGTCTCATTAACGGAGGAAGCTTGTTGTTCAAGTTATGGGAAGAACTTTGTGTGAGTTTATGTATCTTCTCGCTCTGTTCCTTGCAGATCTAAGTTTTGAACTATTTATGGTCCACGAATACCCTTCTGCAACCTGAGTTCTTCACACAAGATAGGCCCCGGTAAGTAAAACCCTTAGTGAAGAATGAGTTTTGAGTTTCTTGAATGTCTTGTATGCATGTGTTCTAAGTGGAGTTAAAATGACAGGGTATATTCTGCGAAAATGCGCTTCCTTTTTCTCCTTCTTGAGTTAAGATGACACGGCATTTTCATGTGGAATCTGGGGATTTCATGCCTATGTTCTAGTAAATCCTAATAGCAATAAAGGCACAGGGAAATCGACAACCAATGAGTTGCCATAGTTGGGGACTCCAATGCATTCTACAACACAAGAGGTAGACTCCATCTCTTCTGCAACAACAAAAAATAACAAAAAGCGAAGCGAAATAAGTGTTTCCACCCAAAACTTAGAAAGGGTAGTTGGAAATATAGATAATTTGGGAAAAGTTTAGCCTAACGGTGAACTAACACTGTGTGGGTTTCCAGCTCTACTTTGTTGTTTGCATGTAAAATAGATAGCAAATATCCCAGACACTATTTTGTTATAGCTCCATCATGTGCCTAGAGTTTCTTTCCTCATTAATTCTAAGGTCCTCAGATTACTCGCTCGTTATGAGTGATGTTACCTTGTGTGTTGAGGAGGGCTCTCAGATGGTTGTGTTTCTATGTTGGTTGGTTGGGATTAAAAAAATTTGCATACGAAGTAATTGTAACATCTCTTTGGTAATTGTAATTCCCCACTTTGGTAATGGGAAAAAAAAGTAAAATGATTTGAGTTCCTATTGCTAGCTAGCATCAAGTCGGTGATTTGACTCGTTGGGCACTTGTGAGTTGGCCATTGACTTATCACTAAGCAAACCAATTCTATATTTTGTGTGCCCAATGAGTGAGCAATATTTTAATATTATCCTTATGGGCAGGATTCCACCACCATCATCATCAGAAGAAGAAAAACGTTTTGAGCTCCATTTTTTTTGGGAGACTCTACAAGGGCACACCCTCATAAAAACACATAATTTTTATTTACTAGGGGAATTGACAATTGGGGCGGGGCTAGTACTCATGAGACATGGG
>LPNX011012344.1:0-19945 GCA_001517045.1 Pseudotsuga menziesii
GAAAGATATTAGAGTAAGATTCTGCAAGTTTGTAAATAAAGATGAAACCTGTCTTTGGTAAACCCTAGGTAAAATGCTTTGAGGTTTAAAGTAAACATCGGTTTCTAGTACACAATGTAATATGAACTTGGAAATTATTAAATAGGCCTATGAAGTACTAGCTAGGTTAAAACCCTAAACATTGTTTTTACTATTCCTATATTTATTTATTTGACTTTATTTATTATGTTTAGAATAAATATTATTACTAGTAATAGTTTTGTGATTAATATGACTACTAGTGACTAATGTATACTCTATTATTTTCCTGTAATTAGATATTACAGATACTTTCAGTAGATAGAGTAAGTATTGCTAGTTTTCTATAAATGAATCACATAAAAAATACATAAATAATCATTTGTATTTTTCATAGAGAGTAATGGACAAATCTACTTATTCAGCTTAAATAACCAGCTGTACTAGAGTACTGCCTATACAAGGTGTGGAAAAATACAGTATGGCAATTTATTTCCATTTACTTTTCACTTTGCAATAATACTACTGTTTTCAACATAATCTACAAATCACTAAGTTTATCAATAAACAATGCTCTTTTTTTCATAAACCCTAATGAAATAATAACATGCATATCCTTGAAAAAATAGTAAACATTTACTGAAAACAGTTAATAATTATAAATAACTTGAACAAATAAAAACCTGTCAAATGATGAGGTGGCAACTGCTTAAGGAGGTTGTTCTCCCCAACCAACTCCTGGAGAAATTTTAGTCTGCACTTCCTCAAGACCCTCGAGCCTATTTCCTAGTCCTCCTGGTAGAGTACTGGGTGAAAGATGTATCCTTAAGACCTTTTGTCACCTGATTGGTCAAATTACAGTAGTAATCCAAACCTACTTACAGTAGTAAGAACTTCATCATAATAGCTGCATAAGTTCAGTTCTCAGCAGTTAACCCCTCAAACTCACTTCCATAAA
This sequence comes from Pseudotsuga menziesii, assembly GCA_001517045.1. Lineage (NCBI taxonomy): Eukaryota > Viridiplantae > Streptophyta > Pinopsida > Pinales > Pinaceae > Pseudotsuga > Pseudotsuga menziesii. The sequence goes on from LPNX011012344.1 coordinate 977, forward strand.
TCCCCTCCATCAAATTTCTCATGTGCACTTCATTCACATTGAATGATCACTATCCCAGAATGAACAGCCTCAGTTGTTTTCAATGGGAAGTTTTATAATAATGCCTAGGTCTTCTGGGTCAGTTTTTACTTAATGAGCCACCTGCTTGAATTCCACTTTCTTGGGGAATCGTGACCATAAATATAGGAAAGTTGCCACCTACAACAATTAGAATTAGTTTGAGGATGTTGCCACTTGTCAATATACTCTCCACCCAGTCTGCTCCACCAAGTGACCAGTTAACACTCTTTTAACAGCTTCCCTAAGCTGTTGTCTGATCATTTATTTATTTATTAATACAATATTCTAAAATACATTAATTATCCTTGACCCCACTTGGTCATCAATTACAATCTTAACATAAAATATAACATAATATTCCTCAATAACATAAAATTGTTTTGCAAATTGGGGCATGTGACATACACACCCCTTTAATTTATAACATCGTCCGTGATGTTATTTATTCCTCATCCTCAATGTTCCTCTGAAGAATTGGATATGCATCCCGCATATGACTTTCCAATTCCTAGGTGGCTTCTTTTGGACTAAGGTGCTTCCATTGCACCTTCACTTGACCAATGGTGCGATTCCAAAGCGAGATCTCCCTCCTTTCGAGGATACAATCTGGCTCCACCAGAAAATATCCTTCGGGTTCCACCTGCACATCATTCCAATTAATAACATGAGTAGCATCATGTACATATTTTTTTTAATACAGAAATATGAAAAACATTGTGAACTCTTAAATTTGGTGGTAGAGCTAACTGATATGCTACTTGTCCTATCCTGGACAGTATTTCAAAAGGACCACAATATCGAGGTGCTAGCTTAGCACATCTCCCCAACCTCAGAGAATTATTTCTGGTTCTCACCTTAATAAAAACACGTTCACTACCTGGAACTCCTTTGGAGTTCGTTGAAGGTCTGCTTGGCTTTTCTGTCAATCTTGCGCAATTTTCAAATTACCTTGTACCTGTTTTACAATTAGCTTCATCTCTTTTAATAATTCAAGTCCTAATACTAACCTGTCCACTGGATTACTCCAAGAGATGGGAGTATTGCATTTCTTTCCATACAGAATTTCAAAAGGACTATACCTAGCTAAAGCTTGATAATGATTATTGTAAGCAAATTCTACGGGGTGTAAATAATCTTTCCATTTACCTGGCTTCTCCTTTACATACATTCTGTGTAGATCCTCTAATACCTGATTTCGTCTTTCAGTCTGTCCATCAATTTGAGGATGGAAAGAGGTACTAAAGTTTAATGTAGTATTTAACCCTTTAAACAAATATTTCCAAAAGTTACCTGTAAACTTAGCGTCTTGGTCTAAAATTATAACCTTCGGTATTCCATGCAACCGAAAAATTTGTTTTAGGGAAATATCAGCTATATTTGCAGCTTTATAAGTATTTTTTACAGGTATAAAATGGGCTAATTTACTCAATTTATCCAAAACTACCATTATTGAGTCATTTAAGTTCTGATTTCTAGGTAGTTCCATGATAAAATCAAGGCTAATTATCTCCCATTTCCAGCTAGGAATAGGCAATGGCTGAAGTAGCCCAGCTGGATGCTGATGTTCATTTTTTACTTACTAACATTCGAAACACCTAGCCATGTATTCTGCCAATTGATTTTTCATGTTTGGCCAGAAATAATCCTTTCTTAGCATGGTTATGGTTTTTTGATAACTTGAATGCCATGAATAAGGAGTTTTGTGAACGTCATTTAAAATTAACAGCTTAATAGTAGGTACATTAGGTATGTACAATCTATCTTTATACAATAATAATCCTTTTTCATTCAAGCTATACCCTGTACTTAGACTTTCTGTTAAATTTTCTTTTACCTTTGCTTGTGATTTCTGATAATTTTCATCTTGTTCTATTACATCTTCTAGCTGTTCTTCCAAGTTTGTCTTATAAGTGCTGATGGCTGCTGTAAAATTCAGCTTTTCATTTCTACTTAGTGCATCAGCAACCTTATTCTCCTTTCCTTTAATATGTTGAATTTCAAATTCGTATTCACTCAGAAAATCTAGCCACCTAGCTTTCCTAGCATTCAAGTTAGGTTGATCCAACAGATATTTCAATCCTTTATTATCTGTCATTAGTATAAAATTCCTTCCTATTAAATAATGATGCCAAATTTTTAAGTCATGTATGACAATAGCTGATTCTAAGTCATAGGTCGCATAATTTTTCTCATGAATCTTTAGCTTCCTAGACTCATAAGAAATGGTGTGTCCTTCATGAGTTAAAAATCCACCTAAAACATCATTGCATGCGTCAGTACATACTATAACATCTTTATTAGGGTTAGCAATTCTTAGAATTGGTGCAGTGGTTAATAATTTTTTTAACTTTTCAAAACTATCTTCACACTTCTGATTCCAATCGAATTTCTTCCCCTTTTTCTACAAAGAGGTTATAGGATTTGCAATTCTTGAAAACCCTTCGATGAATCTTCGATAATAACTAGTAATCCCCATGAATGATCGGATGTCGGTTGCGTATTTTGGGATTGGCCAATCTTCAATTTCCTTTACCTTTTCAGGGTCAACATAAATTCCTTCTTTAGTGACCACATGACCCAAATACTGGATTTTATCTTTAAAGAAGTCACATTTACTATATTTTGCAAAAATTTGATGTTCTCATAACTCTTGTAAGATAATTTTTAAGTGTTCTCTATGTTCCTCTTCTGACTTTGAGTAAATTAAGGTGTCGTCAATAAATATGACCACAAATTTATCCAGATATTTATGCATTACGTTATTCATTAGACACATAAAAATAGTTGGGGTATTAGTAAGCCCGAATGGCATAATGGCAAACTCGTAATGTCCATATCGAGTCCTAACAGTTTTTTTAAAGATATCTTCATCCTTGATTCAGACCTGGTGGTATCCAGATCGTAAATCAATATTTGAAAATACCATGGCTCCACGTAGCTGATAAAACAGATAATCTATGTGGGTTAATGGATATCTATTCTAGATAGTCATTTTATTTAATTGATGGTAATCTATACATAGTCGTAGAGTTCCATCTTTTTTCTTAACAAAGATGACCGATGCCCCCCAGGGAGACACACTGGGTTTAATGTAATTCTTATCAATGAGTTCTTTTAACTGCGACTTAAGTTCATTTAATTATAGTATATTCATCTTATAAGGGGATTTTGAGCTGGGCACTACACCAAGTACTAGCTCAATAGTAAAATCTAATTCCCATTTCAGAGGCAGTCCTAGACTTTCTTTCAGAAATACATCTGAATATTCCCTTAGAATTGGAATATCTTCCAAATTTAATTGATCTCTATTGTTAGTATTTTCTTCATCGATTACTGTTACGGAAAAATTATTACAGCCTTTCCTAACATCTCTCTTAAGCTGCAAAGCAGAAATCTGCCTTACGACTATTTTCCTAGGGATTCCCCTTACATTTATTAATTTTCCATCGCTATTTATGCAAGTGAAGGTTTTATCAAAATAATTCAATACCACCCTATGTTGTTCTAACCAATCCATACCAATTAACATATCATATGAACCTAAAGGTAACACATTGAGCTTAATGGAGGTTTCAAACTAATCCATAGTTACTGCACAATTCTTAACAAAGGTAATTAATTTTCTCTTTGCACTAGTAACTAGCTGAACTAACCAAGATCTTGCAAACTTTTCAACTGAAACCTTACATTTTTCTACTAAACTAGGAGAAATATAGCTTAAATGAGCCCTTGGATCAATTAAAATAGATATAGGTATTTGATTTATCTTACCTTCTACTTCCACCATGGACGTTTGATAATCTTCTTGCCGGTTCTCCAATGCTGCGGTGTTCCTCGGCATTGTCCTTGCTAGATCACCAACAGTCATCTCCTCCTGTATTTTTTGTATGTTGCTAGCTGTCTTCTTTCGATTGGGGAAGACTGATGCATAATGCAGACCATTACATTCCCAACACTTTATGGGTTCCGTTTGTTCAAAATTCTTTGTATAGTTACTGTGGTTGTTAGTAGATTCTTTATTCCTTTGATTGTTTGGATTGGTCTATGAATTACTTTTGTTCCCTTGGAAATTTTTACTAGGAAATTTTCTGGTGTTATTATTCTGAAAATTTTGATTAGGCACAAAATATTTCTTTTTATGTTCAAAGTTATTATTCCTTTTGGCCTTCCAGTTGGTCATACTTTCCTTTTTACAATTATGTTCATTATAGAAATTTGCTTTTCTCATTGCTTCTTCTAACGTTTTTGGATTGTCATACTCAATTCTATCTTTTATATGATAAGGTAAACAGCTGAGAAACCATTGTACCTCTGGGTTTCTCATCCACAATATATGGCACATACCTGAGCAGACTTAGAAATTTACTATTTAGTTCTTTCATATTCATTGTTCCTAGTTTCAGCTCATAAAATTCCTTAGCCCTTTCCTCATAATACTGTTGAGATAAAAAATTATTTTTGAAATATTTCTTAAATGTACTCCAATTTATATTTTTCTCCCTTATACTTTTTACTCTTTTTAAGTCCTGCCACCATATATCTGCTTTTCCCATAAGATTATAAATAGCCATCCTGGACTTCAATTTATTAGATTAGTTATAAATTTGGAAGTATTTCTTCATCCCGGAAAGCTGGGATTTTGCTTCTTCCCCTTTCTCAGTTTCTCCATTAAAAGTGGGTGGCTTAATTTTCTTGAATTCCCCAGATATTTCTTCGTAAGGTTTAAACTCTCTTCCTAGTATGGTGATTATATTCACTACTGTCACTAGTATAATGGAAGTTTTTTTTATGTGAATCACCATACACTTCACAAGATGAGCTACTTTCACTTTTAACTTGTTTACAGTATGAAATATTTCCATTAAAATCTGATTTAGATCCTCCTAAGCTCTTAGAATCTTCTCATTTTATTTCTTAATTGATTCCATCATTGTTTTTAGTTCCTTAACTTTTTTTAGTAGTTCGAAATAATTATTAGTTATCTCTTCTTGTATAGGTTCTTTTTGAAAATTATTTCGTTCAATGTAAGGAGACTCCTCATCTGCATATTCTTCCAATATATCCATACCTGTGATTAACTCAGAAACAAACTTCTCTAGATGTATAATTCAAAAGAAAACAACATCAACATGTTTATTTAATTTACTGTTCCACATAAGCAAGTTGAGCTACATTCAGGCCTAGTGTTTGAACCTTGAGCTCTGATACCACATATAATAACTCAAAAATTCATAAAATTTTAAAATTTTTCATGTGACATAAAATGTCTAATATCACCACTAAAGTGTCATTAATGGTTAGTAGATAATAAAACAGTTGGTAAAAGAAACAAAGACTTGCTTCTTTATAAGATTTGTATAATATAAAGGCTTCTCCTTGATAGCTGTGTTAGTACTGTTTTCAACGTAGTAGTTGTAATTCTTCCAGAAGTAGAAAAGAAACTTGTATTTTACTGATGCTAGATATACTGTTTATTTATTTTGTCAAGTAGGGAAAGTTTGTTATGTGTGATTGGGGCTTACTTAGATTTTAAGCTAACACAGTGGGATTGATGGTTCCTTATAGGTTTAGCAGGTAAGCGTATGTTCCAGTAAATTAATATTTATATTCAAGTCAAGAAGATACTTCTATAGCATGTTTATGATGCTAGACTTAAAATCTTTTAATTGCAGCTTGTCTCCATAAGAGGTAATGTTGGTCTTAATTTCTTTTTCTATCAAAACTATGTAATGACGTTTAAACAAACTACATAAGCATGGGTTAAATTTCATGATCAATTATATCAAAACATTTGGGCAATTGAGATTAAATTCTAAATAATACTTGTATTCTTACTTACAGTAACTGTGATCTAGTGTTTAAAAAGGAATAAACAAAGTTCATAGCTTAAAATTATATCACTCAAAGACATTAGATGTATAACACATTTATTCTTATCTTATGGTTTTCTAATTAGATGTTTTTCTCAAATATAAACAAACTATACTGACTCTTAACTGTATATTGATTGCTAGGAGTTTTAGAGTTACAAATGAAACTCTTATATAAATTATGAGAAATGCACTTACCCAAGTCCCCAACTACCCGTTGCAGTAAAAGAATTGGATTAAGATTCTTTTCCTAGCTGAAAGAATTTCTCTTCAAAACTTTTACAGTCTTTTACCTTGAATCCTTTTTACTTGTATCTTATAGTTCCAATCCTAGTGAACCCTTCAGATATAATTTACACCTTACATAAGGTTTCTTAATAAATATTTTTGAACAAGGTTGTCGGTATAAATAAATATAGTGAAAGATGTTATATTGCCTTGGTCCTTGTTATCAATTTACTCTTCAACTCTAACGAGTTAAAAGAATAATTTCTAGGTGTCATTGGATCACCTTCTTATTATAGTATAACATTAAAGTGAGTCTATTATACATGTTTCGACTTACATGATTTTGTAAAATAATTTCTGTGGAAATTGAACCCAGTGATAGATTAATTTTACTCACAACAATTAACAATTGATCATGCAAAATCACTCACAAAAGAGACTGAAATTGGAGCTGAACACTAAACTGTATTAACTCAGTGTACAATAGTCAACCCTGTAATATAATAGGTTGCTACATTAAATAATTACATAAGGGATTCGAACGCATGAGGAGGAAATTCAAATCTAGCATAAAGCAGGCTTACTAAAATTAAGCAAATCCCCCATAGGTGCAAAAAGCTGATCCCAAATCAGTCATGGAGCTCACAAATTGGAAAAAGCACTTAGGTAAGATAAAGAGTGATTGAATGATAACTCATACATGCTTTTCCAAGGAGAAAAGAGTGGAGGATGTGTAGGACAAAAAACTAGTCAACCTCACCTAGTCAAGATTTTCCTTTTGCCTTAAAACACTGAAAAAGCAGGCAATAAAGCAGAAAAAGTAGAAGGGCACCTAGGAGGCCAGGAATAAAGCAGAATTGATTCCTGGAGGTTTCCCAAGTGCTACATGATTCAAATAAGGCAAGTTTGATGACTATGGATAGGCAAGTGGCAACTTGCACAAGGTGGGACACATGTACTAGGCAAATAAGACAAAAAATAATTAAATAAATCTCTAAGGTAGCTAACTATGGGTTGATTATTCTAACACCCCCCCTTAAGCCTAACTTATGAGTAATATATCAAAAAATTATAGGGCCTAGCAACAAGGCTTAGTCACCCTTTACATACTGCATGTCCATACAACCAAGGAAAGAGGCAAAAACCACATGGGAAAATCCTCCCTTAAACATGGACTATAAAACAAAATTTGGAAATCTTGTCTTCACTCATGCTTCACAGCATGATCAATAATCCTCAGCATTGATTTGAGATTCCTGAAGGTCTTCTCACAAAATGCTTTGGTGAAGATATCGGCTACTTGTTCTGAAGATGAACAGAAGAGTAGGTGAATGGTGCCATCATGCACAAGCTCTCTGATGTAGTGCATATGGATCTCAATGTGTTTGGTTCTCTGCTTCTAAACTAGATCTTTGCAGATTCGAATGGTACTCTGGTTATCACAGTATATGGTAGTTGAGTACTCTGATTCGAAGTCACACTCTCCAAGTAATCCTTGCAACCATAAATATTGAGTTGTTGCATTAACAACTCCTCTGTACTCTGCTTCTGTAGATGAGAGTGCAATGGCACTCTGTTTCTTGCTTGACCAGATGATTGGCCCTTCTATAAGCATGAACACATATCCTGATGTGGACTTTCTATCTGTGCTATCACCTACCCAATCACTGTCACTAAATCCAATCAAATCAAGATCAGATTTTGCTTTGTAGAAGATCCCATGTGTCCTTGTTCCCTGAACAAAGTTAAGGATCATTTTGGCTTCTTTCCAATGGATCTCATGAGGCGGATCCATGTATCTAGAAGCCACACTTACTGCATAATAAATATAAGTTCTAGTATGTGTCAGATACAACAAACATCCAATCAATTGCCTATACAGTGTATTGTTTACCATAGGTGAAGAATCAGCTTCTTCCAGCTTCACTCCTGAAAGGAAAGGAGTTTTGCTTGCTTTGCAATCCTTCATTCTGAATTTGTTCAGCAAATCCAAGGCATACTTGGACTGGTGCACCTTGATTCCAGCTTTGGTTTGAGAAATCTCAAGCCCCAAGAAATGACTTAAGAGCCCCAAATCTGTCATGGAGAAGGCTTGGTTCATTGCACCCTTTAAGGAAGCAATCTCATCCTTTGAGCTTCCTGTAATGAGGAGGTCATCAACGTATAACATAATTATCATTAATGAACCATTAATTAAGTTCAAATAGACATTTGGATCTGATTTGTACAGAACAAAATTTAGTGATAGCAAGAAGCTATCGATCTTGGCATACCAAGCCCTGGGGGCTTGCTTTAGCCCATATAATGACTTTCTCAACCTGCACTCAAGAGAAGGGTTAGTAGAAAAACCTTGAGGCTGCTGCATATATATCTCTTCAGTGAGGTCTCCATTCAATAAGGCACATTTTACATCCATGTGATGTACCTCCCATTGCTTTGAGGCTGCAATGGCTAGTGCTAGCCTGATGGAATCCATCTTTGCCACTAGGGAAAAGGTCTCATTGTAATCTATCCCATGAACCTGTGAGTATCCCTTCACTACCAATCTATCCTTTTACTTCAGTGGTGAACCATCAGCAACAAAATTGGTCTTGTAGACCCACTTACACTGAACTAACTTCTTCCCTGGGGGAAGATCCACTAGCTCCCATGTGTTGCTCTTCTGGAGTGAGCTGAACTCTTCCTTCATGGATGCTTGCCATATTGGATCTCCTGCTGCTTCTTCATATTTTTTAGGATTAGATTCCACCATAAAATAGCATTTCTTATCAAACATAGGATCCTTCATGCATAGACCACTCTCAAATTGATATCTAGTCCTCCTTGGGTCATTGGGATCCCCAGCTAGCTCTCCTGCTACATGTAGTGTCTTGGCTACCCATTTTGGCCTTGTAGGGCTGTTAGGGTTTTCAATAAACTCCTCATTGTCAAACATATCAGAATCATCATGTTCAACAAACTCTTCACTTACTTTCAGAGGTTGATGTGGTGAAGAAGCTTCTCCAACTTCCACTGCTGCAAGGGGTTCTTCTTCAAACTGAACACACCTTTCAATAAAGGATTTGTTTGTGCTCAAATTTATCAGCTTGTACCTTTTTGAATCTTCAGAGTATCCAACAAAAAGAAACTCTTGGCTTTGGGTCTGCAAATCCTTTCTCTTCTCTGTTGGAATTCTAGCCCAAACCCTTGAGCCAAAAATTCTGAAATGGGTCACATCTGGCTTGTGCCCACTCCATGCTTCGAAAGGAGTCATACATTCAAGCTATTTATGAGGCACCCTATTCTGGATATAAGCTGCATAGTTTATATCTTCAGGCCAGTACTTTGGTGGGAAATTTTTGGCCTCCGTCATGCATGTTGCCATCTCCTTCAGTGATCTGTTCTTCCTCTCAACAACACCATTCTGCTGTGGTTTTTAAGGGATAGAATGTTGCATCTGGATACCTGCATCAGCACAATAATTAATAAACTCAGACTTGACATAATCACCACCATTGTCATATCTGAGGACCTTGAGTTTCCTCCTAGACTGGTTTTCAACCAAAGCCTTAAAGACTTTGAAGAGGCCAAAAACTTTAGACTTGTGTTTCAGGAAGTAAACCCAGCAATACCTGGAAAAGTCATCTATGAAATTCAATGCATTTTTGGCCTGAATCATGGACATATGAGGGAATGGGCCAGCAACATCACTATGGATCAGCTCGAGGGGTGCAGAGGTTCTCTCATGACTAGCTCTCTCAAATTTATGCTCTGGGTGTTTTCCTAGGATACAACCTTGGCAGACTCCTTTGGAAAATTTTATCTTGGGAAACCCTATGACCATCTCTTTTTCACTAAGATCAGAAAGATACTTGTAATTTAGGTGGCCAAATATTTCATGCCAAAGCTTGCTTGCCTCATTAGCATGAATCAGAAGAGCAGAGGGCTTTGAATAGGGTAGGAAGTGTGAGAACATGTATACCTTTTGAGCATGATTTGCAACTCCTTTTGCAATGACTTTACCACTTGAGATCTCTGTGATCTCAAATTCATCAGGGGAAAATATGACTTTCTTTGGAGAACCAATGTGAGTCATCTAGTACACTGACAAGAGGTTGGAGGTAAGACCAGGCACATACAACACATTGCTGAACTGACCATGATCAAGATCAATCCTCCCTTTTCCCAAACTTTCAGTGAGAGAGTCATCTCCTAGTACTATAGGTGGTCCTTTCGATATGTCAAGTGAGGAGAATGCCTCCTTGGTCGAAACCATGTGTCTAGAAGCTCCAGAATCAATGATGAAGCTAGGTGAGCTTGTTGTGCCAGCAACCAATGCATGAACTCTCTCTCTGTCTTCTGAACTTGATCCTCCTTCTCTCTTCTTTGAGTTTTTTGGAAGGGAGATGCCATTCTTCTCCAGGAGTTGGGTCACCATGTCAATTTGATTTTTCATACAAGAGCTTGCAGTGTGATTTCCCTTATTACAGTATGCGCACTTGCTCATTTCTCCTTTATTCTTCTTCTTCTGGTAGTTCTTCTTGGAACCTTGTGGCTCCTCCAGAGACTGTTTCTTGTCTCTCTTTCGCTCAGGTGGATTTTTAGCTTTTTTTTTTCTTTTTGAATCCACCTTCGAATCTCCAGCAACCAGTACTTGGTATTTGGATGGTTTATGGTGCCCATCATCACCAGCTTGTCCTGTTCTTGTGTGAGAGATTCCATGAAATTTGGAAGGCTAGGCATCTTCCAGGTTCGAGCTGTCAGTTTTGTGGCATAGAAGGTCAAAACAAACACTGAATAGTCAGGGCCAAGATTTGAGAGAATGGCCAAGACCAGCTGATCATCCTTCTTTTCAATCCCACACTGTTTCAACTGCAAAACTAGTGCTTTGAACTTGGAGAAATATAGCTGCGGTGATTCAAAGCTATTTGGACTCAGGGAAATCAGCTCATTTTCAATTTGATGTCCCCTCATCTCATCTATCTTACCAAAAAGATCAGTAAGCTTCTCCCATACTTCATTCAGTGATTTCAATCCATCAAGATGGAAAACGACGTCTCTGGAAATACTTAGACACAGGAGACTATAGGCCTCATCCCTCCTGTTGTGCCATTTTATCTTCTTTGCAGCTGCATTGGGCTCTGCTTCTGTTTCCCGTAGTCACCCTATAGAGGCATTTCACTTTCAACAATATATCCATCTCTTCTTTCCATTCAAAGAAGTTGAAGGGAGTCAAGATGATCTTCTGAGATTGATCCATAGCTTAGAAATCTGTCTCGGCTGTCAGTAGAAGGCTCCCAGTCACTGATGTCGAACATGCGAAACAATTTTGAAGGAGAGAAATCGATCTACAATGGCTCTGATACCATGTGGAAATTCAACCCAGTTATAGATTAATTTTACTCACAACAATTAACAATTGATCATGCAAAATCACTCACAAAAGAGACTGAAATTGGAGCTGAACACTAAAATGTATTAACTCAATGTACAATAGCCAACCCTGTAACATAATAGGTTGCTGCATTAAATAATTACATAATGGATTTGAATGCATGAGGAGGCAATTCGAATCTAGCATAAAGCAGGCTTACTAAAATTAAGCAAATCCCCCATAGGTGCAAAAAGCTGATCCCAAATAAGTCATGGAGCTCACGAATTGGAAAAAGCACTTAGGCAATCTAAAGAGTGATGGAATGAAAACTCATACATGTGTTTCCAAGGAGAAAAGAGTGGAGGATGTGTAGGACAAAAAACTAGTCAACCTCACCTAGTCAAGCTTTTCCTTTTGCCTTAAAACACTGAAAAAGCAGGCAATAAAGCAGAAAAAGCAGAAGGGTGCCTAGGAGGCCAGGAATAAAGCAGAATTGATTCCTTGAGGTTTCCCAACCACTACATGAGTCAAATAAGGCAAGTTTGACCACTACGGATAGGCAAGTGACAACTTGCACAAGGTGGGACACATGTACTAGGAAAATAAGACAAAAATAATTAAATTAATGTCTAAGGTAGATAACTATGGGTTGATTATTCTAACAATTACCCCATTTGACCCATCAACAAACCCTAAAAGGAAATTCCATAACCCATTCCTATAGTTGGTAAATGAAGCATCAAAAATAATATAAAACATGATTAGCAATCTTAGAATGCACAATGTATAAATTATTAAAGGTTTGGGTTTCTAATGATTTTCATGCAGGCTCGAAGCTGCATCACTGATTATAGAAACACCACCCACAACGAAGAAATAATTTTATGGACATGTGGTGAGGTTTTATCCACAGTTCAAGTTGACCTAAAAGAAAAATACCCTAACCTTTATTTTCACATTGTGAGCAGTCCTTAGACTAGTGCGGCCGAGCTGCAAGCTCATGGCCACCATAACCCTGCAAAGACGTATGTTCTGTAACTATCTTCCATCGAAAGTTTGTGAGCTTGTCTCAGTGGGGTGATAAGGTAGTTTTTCGAAGCTTAAATATTGTTGTAGCTTACTAAGGATGTAGAAACCATTTTTCTTCTCAGCTAACTAAGAAAATAAACAGTGGATAGAGTTTATAAAAGAGTACTCTTTGTTTTCATTGGAGCAATGCTCGTTTTCTTTTGGGTTAATGACGCGATATCTTCTTAGCTTCTAGCAAGGTTCCATTAGTCAGTCTCAGGTGGCTGGTTTCCACAAGTTCATTCACAAAGAAATGCTAACAGGTAAAATCTAAATAGAGTTTTTTTCGTTTATCAGCAATGTTAAAATATAACAAAATTCAATTTTACTGCAACTAACACTTATTTTTCAGTGCATATTTCTCTTGTGGCAAGGGGGTTAGTTGAAGGCTCAACTCCACCATTCGCGGCCATGCAAACCCTGGTAATCCCTAGTTGCACTAAGGGTTTTTCTCCTGCATTCATGTGGTGGTACGAATGGAAAGAAAATCCAATGTTGGTTGTGGACTCAGATTGGGTTTTTACTATTGGAATACTTCTGGTTATTTTTGTTTTTAATTTACAAACCCTCAAGGGAATTGTGTGCAAGAATGTTGAAGGCTATTGCATCCATGACTTGCGGTTTAATTGACAAAGCCATTATGGCTTAGAAGATGTAAAAAAAAATGTTTAATCTTTAGAACTCAGCTCTAAGCCGTGATAATGCTGCTCGACCTCTGCGTGGTTAATTAGGTTTTTAAATGGATTTTAATGGTGAAGAAAAAGACAATTTACTTAGTGGAGACTTGTAAAACAATTATATAGTTTTTACTTGTCATGAATGTAATAGATGTTGTTTCATTTTACTATTTTGTATAGTATATTATTTACTTTGAAGAGGCCCAAGCCTCAATCGATATTTATAAAAGGCCATTATACTTATTTTATTTTTGTTTTTATCAAATTGTTACAGTGATATTTTAATTTAATATCATCTAATTTAGAATGATTTATAGTGCAATGTGTTATTGGAAATTTTACTATGTTAAAGAGTAGAGTTAGTATTATGTTTCGTTCAGAAGGGTTCATATTTAAAATACCCTACGGTTCTGTAATAAAATAGAAATTACAGGATTAATTTTGGTTTTGTTTGTCTATTTTTACTTTTTATAAAAATTATTTACATATGTTAAAGTTTATGAAATAAATTAGAGTAAAATTCTGAAAGTTTGTAAATAAAGATGAAACATGTCTTTGGTAAACCCTAGGTAAAATGCTTTGAGGTTTAAAGTAAACATCGGTTTGTAGTACATAATGTAATATGAACTTGGAATTATTAAATAGACCTATGAAGTACTAGCTAGGTTAAAACCATAAATACTGTTTTTACTGTTCCTATATTTGTTTATTTGACTTTATTTATTGTGTTTAGAATAAATATTATTACTATTAATAGTTCTATGATTAATATGACTACTAGTGACTAATGTATACTCTACTATTTTCCTGTAATTAGATATTACAGATACTTTCGGTAGATAGAGTAAGTACTGCTAGTTTTCTATAAATGAATCACATAAAAACTATGTAAATAATCAATTGTATTTTTCATAGAGTAATGGATAAATCTACTTAATCAGCTTAAACAACCAGCTGTACTAGAATACTACCTATACAAGGCGTGGAAAAATACAGTATGGTAATTTATTTCCATTTACTTTTCACTTCGCAATAATACTATTGTTTGTAACATAATCTACAAATCTCTAAGTTTATCAATACACAATACTCTTTTCTACATAAACCCTAATGAAATAATAACATGCATATCCTTGAAAAACTAGTAAACATTTACCGAAAACAGTATATAATAATAAATAACCTGAACAAATAAAAACATGTCAAATGATGAGGTGACAACAGTTTAAGGAGGCTCTTCCTCCCAACCAACTCCTGGAGAAGGTTTAGTCTGCACTTCCTCAAGTCCCTCGAGCCTATTTCCTGGTCCTCCTGGTAGAGTACTGGGTGAAGGTTGTATCCTTAGCCCTTTCTATCACCTAACTAGTCAAATTAGAGAAGTAATCCAAACCTACTTACAGCAGTAAGAACTTCAGCCTAATAGCTACATAAGTTCAGTTCTCAACATTTAACCCCTCAAACTCACTTCCATAAATCCCCTCCATTGAATTTCTCATGTGCACTTCATTCACACTGAATGATCACTATTCCAGAATGAGCAACCTCAGCTATCTTCAACAGGAAGTTTTATAATAATGCCTAGGTATTCTGGGTCAATTTTTACTTAATGAGCCACCTGCTCCAATTCCACTTTCTTAGGGAATCATGACCAAAAATATAGGGAAGTTGCCACCTGCAATAGTTAGAAGTAGTTTGAGGATGCTGGCACTTGTCAGTATACTCTCCACCTAGTCTCCTCCACCAAGTGACCAGTTAAAATTCTTTTAACATCTTCCCTAAGTTGTTGTCTCATCATTTATTTATTTATTAATAAAATATTATGAAATACATTAATTAGCCTTGACCCCACTTGGCCATCAATTACAATCTTAGCATAAAATATAACATAATTTTCCTCAATAACATAAAATTGTTTTGCAAATTGGGGCATGTGACATAGTCAAGATCATTCCTACCCTTCCAGAAACTGTCAGTGAAAGAGTCATCTCCCAAAACTATTAGTGGCCTTTTTGACATGTCAAGAGAGGAGAATGTCTCCTTTGTCGAAACCATATGTCTAGAAGCTCCAGAATCTATGATGAAGCTAGGTGAGCTTGATGTGCTTGCAACCAAGGCATGTAATCTCTCTCTATCTTCTGAATTTGATCCTCCTTCTTTCTTCTTTGAGCAATCTAGAAGGGATATGTTATTCTTCTCTAGGAGTTGGGTCAACATGTCAATTTTCTTATTCATACAAGAGCTCTCAAGATGATAGCCCTTACTGCAATCTATGCACTTGCTCATTTCTCCTTTATTCTTCTTCTTCTCATATTTCTTCTTGGAACCTTGGGTCTCCTCTTGAGACTTTGATTTGTCTCTCTTTTTCTCAGGTGGTTTTTTATCTTTTTTCTTGCTTTTTGAATCCACCCTTGAATCTCCAGCAACCAAATCTTGGTCTTTGGAAGGTTTTATGGTGCCCATCATCACCAACTTATCTTGCTCCTGTGTGAGGGATTCCATGAAATCTACGAGCTTAGGCATCTTCCAGTATCGTAATGTCAACTTGGTGGCAAGGAAGGTTGAAAAAAACACTGAATATTCAGGACCAATCTTAGAGAGTATGGCCAAGACTAGTTTCTCTTCATTCTTTTCAATCCCACGCTGTTTTAGCTTGAAAACAAGGGCCTTAAACTTGGAAAAGTAGAGTTACAATGATTCAAAGCTACTGGGACTCAAGGAGATCAGCTCATTCTTGATTTGATGTCCTCTCATCTCATTTGTATTTCCAAAAATGTCTACAAGATTCTCCCACACTTCATTAGGTGATGTCAATTCATCAAGATGGAAGAGGAGGTCTCTTGAAATGCTTAGACAGAAAAGACCATAGGCCTCATCCCTCCTGTTATGCCATTTAATTTTCTATGTAGCTGCATGGGTATCTACCTCAGTTTCCATAGTCACCTTGTAGATACCTTTCAATCTCAACAATATCTCCATCTTATCTTTCCACTCAAATAAATTGAATGGATTCAAGATGATCTTCTGAGATTGGTCCATAGCTCAGTAGTTTTGTCCTCCAGTCAACATAATGCTCTCCCAATCAAGGATGTTGAACCTTCAATAAGAATTTGGAAGGAGATCAATCGATATACAAATGCTTTGATACCATGTGGAAATTGAACCCCAAGAGATAGAACAATAATACTCACAAAATTGCTAATCAAATATGCAAAATTCACACCAAATGAGACTGAAATTGGAGCATAACACTAATCTGTATTGAGTTAGGGTATAATAGAAAACCTTATAAAGTAATAGGCTGCTTAAATAAATAATTAAATTAGAGGTTTGAATGCATAAATATGCCATTCGAAATAGTTAAAAAGAAGGCTTACGAAATCTAGTCAAATCCCCCATAGGTACATAAAGAAGTTTCCAAATATACGAAGATGCTCACAAATTTGCTAAGTCAAGTGGGAAAGATAAATAGGGATGGAAATAAAAATCATACATGCTTTTATTTGGAGAAAAGGATGGAGGATGATGTAGGAAAAAAACAAGGCAGTTACACCTAGACTAGCTTTTCATTTTCCCTTAAATCAGCTATAAAGCAAGGCATCTTTTCAGAAAAAGCAGATATGAGCTTTAGGGAATCAAGAATAAAATGTAATTTCTAAAATTGGTTTCTAGGATATTTCCCAAGTGCTCCATGACTCAGTTTTAGCATGTGTTGACTTCTAGGACATGTAGAAGGAAACTAGCAGAGAATGGAATCTAGGAATCTAGGTAATAAGACAAAAATGATTAATTAATGTCAAATGTAGGTAACTATGGGTTGCATCACTAAGAAAAACACACAATTCATCAATACAAGTATATTTCAAAGCATGTACATAAATAATCAAACTACATAAATAGATATCATGCTAACCATACTTAATGTGTACCTATCTCGTCTCAATGTGTCCATGCCCTACCAGTAATACTACTCCATCGCCTCTATCCACTGTAGCTACACCTCCATGAAGAGGGTTTTATAATAAGACCCCACTTCACCACCCTCTAGGTGGGGCATCATGTCATTCCGTTAGTACAACATACGAGGCTCTCGAGGGCCCCAAGATGGAACCAGAACCACCAAATTCAAGGAAGGAAACCACTCCAAAAAAAATCACATAGGATACTCCCATGATGGAATGTATTATCCCTTCCCCAATGGACATCATCCAACCTATCCATGATGATATCCTGCATCATCCCCCACACCACCTTTGCACCTGCTAAAACTCGCTCTACTACTAGAAGCTTCCCTCCAAAAACCCTACGAAGCAATGCAGGCCCAAGGATCCTCAACATTATTGCAGCCACAACCCTCACTCTCTGGATCACCAAATATATACTCAATACATTCCCACTATCATAAGCATCATCATACCTACCACAGTACCAATTAATCAAGCCCTAAATACTGCATCATCCACCCATTTGAGGGCTATTGGACTCCCACATACCAAAAGGGATCAAACTCCTCAAGAAATAGATATCATGAGTGGTAATGTCCAAGTATTATTCACCCACATGGAATACCCATTGGGATGGGTCCCACATTTGTACTATCTCTTGTAGAATATGTTAGGATTTATAATCCTCCCTTGTACAAACTAGTCTATTAATTTATGTTTTCCTAACTTAGGAGTCATTTAGTTATTATTGGGTCCACCAGTACCATTGGCTCCACTTATCCTAATGGGGCCACCTGTACCAGTCACTAGAGTGTGGGGAACACGGATAGAGGCTAACTGCAATTGACTACACTTTCATGCATCAATTTATGTGCCTCTTAGACTAGTCCCTACAATTTATGAGCCACTAGGACTATCGACACCAACCTCCTTTATTTGTTGGTAGTTCAACTAGTCAAGCTAAGTTATGCTCTCGTTAATTTGGGTTAGATGTCGTATAGTTTAGTTAGTGCCAATATTGCATGGATTCATGTGGGAAGGCACCTATTCTCACCTAATTCTCACCTACCACATTAGTTATACTAGTTTAGCTGATTAAAACTTATTGAGAGACTGAACTTGTTATATTTTTATCTATTTCAACAATATGATCTTAGGATCATTACTGAGAGAATAACAAGCACATCAATCAATCATAAGAGAAAATGAACACAAATATTTTCCTCAGGGAAACCATAAAGGAGAAAACCCCACAACTTCCTTAGATATAGAATGAGCACCAAAGGTAAAACCCAAAGATACAAAGATGATCTCCCAACAACAGTTCTCTCTCTCTCTCTCTCTTATCCCGTCTTATTCTCTCTCTCTCTGTTATGCGCTACAACTGAGTCTGAGTGACTATGTGATAAATAGAGAGGCTTACTCTCTATTTATACTTGTTTCTGACTTGACATTAAATCACCAAGGCCAACTTCTCTAGGAGAGTATAATAAACCTAGTGCCCCACAACTGCGGGGACTTTAACCCTTGATCAACAAGGAGGGTTACCCTTTATGACTTTACATGACCTATTTACATTAATGATTCTCCCAATAGGAACATCGGGGTATGAAATGACTCAATTACATTACTGATACTTTCTGATATGAACATATGGGTACAATACATAAGATATACAAATGAATAAATTTCAAAGTTACAAACACATCAACATGCCCTCTTAACAAGGAAGGTATTCTCTTGACACAATTTATCAGCACAAGTCTTCTTCT
>LPNX011012355.1:0-71931 GCA_001517045.1 Pseudotsuga menziesii
AAAAGAAAGATTTTGTGCCTAATCAAAATTTTAAGAATAATAACACCAGAAATTTTCCTAGTAAAAATTTCCAAGGGAACAAAAGTAATTCACAAACCAATCCAAATAATCAAAGGAATAAAGAATCTGCTAACAACCATAGTAACTATACAAAGAATTTTGAAGGAAAGGAACCCATAAAGTGTTGGGAATGTAATGGTCCACATTATGCATCGGTTTTCCCCAATTGGAAGAAGACTGTTAGCAACAAACAGACAATATAGGAGGATATGACTATTGGTGATCTAGCGAGGACAATGCTTAGGATCAATGCAGCATTAGAGAACCGACAAGAAGATTATCAAACTTCCATGGTGGAAGTGTAAGGTAAGATAAATCAAATACCTATATCTATTTTAATTGATCCAGGAGCCAGTTTAAGCTATATTTATCCTAATTTAGTAGAAAAGTGTAAGCTTTCAGTTGAAAAGTTTGCAAGATCTTGGTTAGTTCAGCTAGCTACTGGTGCAAAGAGAAAAGTAATTAGCTTTGTTAAGAATTGTGCAGTAACTATGGATCAGTTTGAAACCTCTGTTAAGCTCAATGTGTTACCTTTAGGTTCATATGATATGTTAATTGGTATGGATTGGTTAGAACAACATAGGGTGGTCCTGAATTCCTTTGATAAAACTTTCACTTGCATAAATAGCGATGTAAAGTTAATAAATGTAAAAATAATCCCTAGGAAAACAACCATAAGGCATATTTCTGCTTTGCGGATTAAGAGAATTGTTAGGAAGGGCTATAAGGATTTTTCCATAACAGTAATCGATGAAGAAAACACTAACAATAGAGATAAATTAAAATTGGAAGATATTTCGATTCTAAGGGAATATTCAGATGTATTTCTGGAAGAAATTTTGGGTCTGCTTCCTAGACGGGAATTAGATTTTTCTATAGAGCTAGTACCTGGTGCAGTGCCCAGCTCAAAAGCCCCTTATCGAATGAATATACTAGAATTAAATGAACTTAATTCATAGTTAAAAGAACTCGTTGATAAGAATTACATTAGACCCAGTGTGTCTCCCTGGGGGGAACCTATCATCTTTGTTAAGAAGAAGGATGGAACTCTACGACTACGTATAGATTATCGTCAACTAAATAAAATGACTATCAAGAACAGATACCCGTTAAATCACATAGATGATATGTTTGATCAGCTACGTGGATCCACCATGTTCTCAAAGATTGATATATGATCTGGATACCACCAGGTCTGAATCAAGGATGAAGACATCTTTAAAACATCCTTTAGGACTCGATATAGACATTACGAGTTTGTCATTATGACATCCGGGCTTACTAATGCCCTAGCTATTTTTATGTGTTTGATGAATAATGTAATGCACAAATATCTAGATAAATTTGTGGTCATATTTATTGACGACATCTTAATTTACTCAGTCTGAGGAGGAACATAAAGAACACTTAAAAATTGTCTTACAAGAGTTACGAGAACATCAACGTTTTGATAAATTTAGTAAATGTGACTTATTTAAAGATAAAATCCAGTATTTGGGTCATGTGGTGACTAAAGAAGGAATTTCTGTTGACCCCGAAAAGATAAAGTTAATTGAATATTGGCCAGTCTCAAAAGATGTAACTGACATCCGATCATTCATGGGGATTACTGGTTATTATCAGAGATCCATCGAAGGGTTTTCAAGAATTGCAAATCCTATAACCTCTTTGCAGAAAATGGGAAGAAATTCGATTGGAATCGAAAGTGTGAAGATAGTTTTAAAAAGTTAAAAACATTATTAACCACCGCACCAATTCTAAGAATTGATGACCTTAATAAAGATTTTATAGTATGTACTGACGCATGCAATGACGGTTTAGGTGGATTTTTAACTCAGGAAGGACACGTCATTGCTTATCAGTCTAGGAAGCTAAAGATTCATGAGAAAAATTATGCGACCTATGACTTAGAATTAGTTGTTGTCATACATGCCTTAAAAATGTGGCGTCATCATTTAATAGGAAGGAAGTTTATACTAATGACAGATAATAAAGGATTGAAATATCTGTTGGATCAACCTAACTTGAATGCTAGGCAAGCTAGGTGGCTAGCTTTTCTGAGTGAATATTATTTTGAAATTCAACGTATTAAAGGAAAGGAGAATAAGGTTGCTGATGCATTAACTAGAAATGCAAAGCTGAATTTTACAGCACCCATCAGCACTTATAAGACATGCTTGGAAAAATAGCTAGAAGATGTAATAAAACAAGATGAAAATTATTGAAAATTATAAGCAAAGGTAAAAGAAAATTTAACAAAAAGTCTAAATACAGGGTACAGCTTGAATGAAAAAGGATTATTATTGTATAAACATAGATTATACGTACCTAATGTACCTAATATTAAGCTGTTAATTTTAAATGAAGTTTACAAAAATCCTTATTCAAAGCATCCGGGTTATCAAAAAACCATAAACATTCTAAGAAAGGATTATTTCTGGCCAAACATGAAAAATGAATTAGCAGAATACATTGCTAGGTGCTTCGAATGTCAACAAGTAAAAACTGAACATCAGCATCCAGCCGGGCTACTTCATCCATTTCCTATTCCTAGCAGGAAATGGGAGATAATTAGCCTTGATTTTATCACAGGACTACCTAGAAATCAGAACTTAAATGACTCAATAATGGTAGTTGTTTATAAACTAAGTAAATAATCCCATTTTATACCTATAAAAACTACTTATAAAGATGCAAATATTACTGATATTTTCTTAAAACAAATTTTTCGGTTGCATGGAATACGAAAGGTGAAAATTTCAGACTGAGACCCTAAATTTATAGGTAATTTTTGGAAATCTTTGTTTAAAGGGTTAAATACTATGCTAAAATTTAGTACCTCTTTCCATCCTCAAACTAATGGATAGAATGAAAGACTAAATCAGGTATTGGAGGATCTACTCAGAATGTATGTAAAGGAGTAGCCAAGTAAATGGGAAGATTATTTACACCTGGTAGAATTTGCTTACAATAATCATTATCAAACTTGAACTAGGTATAGTCCTTCGAAATTCTGTATGGAAGGAAATGTAATACTCCCATATATTGGAGTAATCCAGTGGACAGGTTACTATTAGGACTTGAATTATTAAAAGAGATGGAGCTAATTGTAAAACAGGTACAAGGTAATTTGAAAATTGTACAAGATCGACAGAAAAGCCAAGTAGACCTTAAACAAAATCCAAAGGAGTTCCAGGTAGGTGAACATGTTTTTATTAAGTTGAGACCCAAAAAGAGTTCTCTAAGGTTGGGTAGCTGTGCTAAGCTAGCACGTATATATTGTGGTCCTTTTGAAATACTGTCCAGGATAGGACAGGTAGCATATCAGTTAGCTCTACCACCAAATCTAAGAGTTCACAATGCTTTTCATATTTTTGTATTAAAAAAATATGTACATGATGCTACTCATGTTATTAATTGGAATGATGTGCAGGTGGAACCCGAAGGAGTTTTTCTAGTGGAACCGGATTGTATCCTCGAAAGGAGGGAGATCTCACTTTGGAATCACACCATTGATCAAGTGAAGGTGCAATGGAAGCACCTTAGTCCAGAAGAAGCCACCTACGAATTGGAAAGTCATATGCGGGATGCATATCCAATTCTATTTCAGGGGAACTCTGAGGATGAGGAATAAATAACATCGAGGATGATGTTATAAATTAAAGGGGTGTGTATGTCACATGCCCCAATTTGCAAAACAATTTTATGTTATTGAGTAACATTATGTTATATTTTATGCTAAGGTTGTAATTGATGACCAAGTGGGGTCAAGAATAATTAATGTATTCAGAATATTTTGTTAATAAATAAATAAATGATGAGACAAAAGCTTAGGGAAGTTGTTAAAAGAGTTTTAATTGGTCACTTGGTGGAGGAGACTGGGTGGAGAGTATACTGAAAAGTGGCAGGATTCTCAAAGTACTTCTAACTTTTGCAGGTGGAAACTTCCCTATATTTGTGGTATTGATTCCCCAAGAAAGTGGAATTGGAGCAGGTGACTCATTAAGTAAAAATTGACCCAGAAGACCTAGGCATTATTATAAAACTTCCCGTTGAAGACAGCTGAGGCTTCTCATTCTGGAAGGGTGATCATTCAGTGTGAATGAAGTGCACATAAGAAATTCGATGGAGGGGATTTATGGAAGTGAGTTTAAGGGGTTAACTTCTGAAAACTGAACTTATGTAGCTGTTAGGATCAAGTTCTTATTGATGTAAGTAGGATTGAATTACTACTGTAATTTGACCAGTCAGGTGACAGAAGGTCTCAAGGATACATCCTTCACCCAGTACTCTACCAGGAGGACCAAGAAACATGCTCGGGGGTCCTGAGGAAGTGCAAACTAAGATTTCTATAGGATTTGGTTGGGAGGAACAACCTTCTGAAGCTGTTGTCACTCCATCAATTGATAGGTTTTTATTTGTTTAGTTTTTATTTATAATTTATTTACTGTCTTTGGAAAATGATTACTAGTTTTTGAAGATAGGTATGTTATTGTTATATTAGGGTTTAAGAATAAAAGAGCATTATTTATTGATAATATCAGTGATTAGTAGATTATATTTAGAATAGTAGGAATATTAGTAAATGAGACATGAATAGAAATGAAATACCACACTGTATTTTTCAACGCCTTTTATAAGGAAGCACTCTAGTACAGCTGGTTGTTAAGATAAATCAGTAGATTTGTTTATTATTCTTTATGAAAAATGCAAGTGATTACTTACATAGTTTTTCTTATGTGATTCATTAATAGAAAACTAGCATTACTTAACCTATCTACTGAAAGTATCTGTAATATCTAATTACAGGAAAATAATAGAGTATACATTAGTAACTAGTAGACATATTAATCTCAGAAAAATTGCCAGTACTAATATTTATTCTTAACACAATAAATCAAATCAAATACACAAATATAGGAACTGTAAAAACAATATTTAGGGTTTTAACCTAGCTAAGTACTTCATAGGTATGTTTAATAATTTCCAAGTTCATATTACATTCTATACTAGAAATCGATGTTTACTGTAAACCTTTAGAATTTTACCTAGGGTTTACAAAAGATAGGTTTCTTCTTTATTTATAAACTTGCAAAATATTACACTAAAATTCCTTCATAAAATTTAACATCTGTAAGTAATTATTTATAAGAAGTAAAAATAGAAAACACAAAACCAAATTCATCTCTATAAATTCTATTTCTTTTTCAGAATTGTAGGGTAATTAAAATATTAACCCTTCTGAGCAAGGCAGAGTACAAATTTTACTCTTTAACACAGTAAAAGCTCCTAATGAAATAAATTGCTGTAAATCATTTTAATTACCAAATAACATAAAAATTAATAACACTGTTAATGATTTAAATAAGAGACAAATTAGAAAGCAATGTAATGGCTCTTAGGCCTTTTAGAAATTTTTAGTTGAGGATTAAAGCCTGTACAAAACAAAACCTATAAATTCTTTTAAAAATAGAAATCAGTAAACCAAAAATTATAATTACAAATAACGCTTGTCAGTTTACAAGTTTCACTGACTCAACAGACTTATCTTTAACCAAAAAGACTATTTTAAAAATTAAGATTTGAGACAGTAATTGAAATAGCATGGTCACGGCTTAAGCTGAGTTGGAAAAACAAAATCCTTTACATCATCCAGGCCATAAAGGCACTGCCTCTAAAACCTAAATGTCATGGCTACAATAGCCTTCAACATTCCTGCACATAGTACCCTCTAGGGTTTCGAAATCATATAAAAACAAACAATCAAGAACTAACAACCTAACATGTAAACCAAGGCCGTGCCATAACCAGCTGCAAGTTTCCTATCTTTCCAACCACCACATTCCAATGTAGGAGAAGACCCTCATTACAACCGAGGCTTACCAGTGTTTTCATTTTTAGGCTTGAAAGAATGAGGTCACTTCCAACATCCGAAACTGAGAAAAGAACCTACACAGAACCACCATTAAATGGTTTAAAATATTTTAATGTAAAACAATAAAATTTCCTTTTAAAAGAGAAAAACAAGACAGGTCGTTACCTGCTAGCGTTTTCTTGTAGTAGCAGTTGAAAATTCCAAAGCTTGTGGGAAATTTCGATGGCACCTTGGAGAGTGTTTCCTCAAAGTTACTATGTCGAATGCAATGGTAAAAATTGAAGCCATGACTTCAAAGGAAGTAAGCAGTACTTCAACGAAAGAGAAGAATTCACAACTTAAGCTCTGCCATTGTTTTTAGTCTTAAGACACTTAAAAACCAGTATTTACCCTTCACGAGGCCTAGCTCATGAAGGAGATGGAAAAATGAGAAGCCAAATTAGAGTAACGACGGCCACGAGCTCACAGCTCGGCCACACCAGAAAAGATACCATCGCACTCTTGCAAATAAAGTTTAGGGTAAAAAACCCAAAGTCAACTTAATGATTGGATTGATCCTCGACGTGTCCTTCTAGAATTTTCATCGACGTGGGTAACATCTCTATAGTCTAGTATGCAGTTTATATCCTGCATTAAGATGATTACCAATCAAACGATAATCATTAAAATCATATCATATATTGATCTCTAATAATGTTTTGTTCTTTGATCATTTCAATGTCAAACAATCAACCTTAGTATTAAGAAAAGTTTGTTATTTTAGGGTTTTATTGTAAGTAACAATAGGGTAATGTATTTTGCTAACCTTGTTTACCAAACATAGGAAAAAAGGACAAGTTTTAACCATAAACTATTTTAAGTAGGAGATCTAATGACATCTTGAGTTAACCTTTTTATTTGTTAGGAGTTGGAAGGTAAGATGTTATTTAGAGCCTAGGTTATAACAAGATCTCCTATATTTTTGTAAACCAACTTCCTTGTCTTCAGTTTTTACTAAACAAATTTGTGTAATTGGGGATGCTAGTAAAAGCAGTTCATAGATCGATAGAAGAATCTCAATGTAAATCTGGAATCCAAACTTTGAGTGAATAGATAGCAGTAAAAATGGTTTTGGGTTATTTTATTGAGTACAGTGTTTTGTAAAACCCTAGAACAAGGGTAATTGTGATGGACACCAAACGTTGTGAAATGATCTAAGTATCAAGTTGTAAACATATTTTCTATTTAAACTCTAGAATATATGTAAGAAGGAATGCTAGTATTATTTAGAATTTAATCTCAATCACCCAGATGTTTTGATAGTAATCGATCATTCAATTTAACCCATGCTTATGTAGTTTGTTTAAACATCATTACGGAGTTTTGACAGCAAAAGAAATTGAGACCAACATTACCTCTTATGGAGACAAGCTGCAGTTAAAACATTTTAAGTGTAGCATCATAAGCATGCTAGGAAAGTATCTTCTTGACTTGAATATAAAAATTAATTTACTGGAACATACGCTTACCTGGTAAACCTGTAAGGAACCATCAATCCCACTGTGTTAGCTTAAAATCTAAATAAGACCCGATCACACATAAGAAACTTTCCCTACTTGAAAAAAGAAATAAACAATATATCTAGCATCAATAAAATACAAGTTTCTTTTATACTTCTGGAATAATTACAACTGCTAAGTCGAAAACAGTACTAACACAGCTATCAAGGAGTAGCCTTTAGATTATACAAATCTAATAAAAAAGAAACTCTTTGTTCTCTTACCAATTGTTTTATTATCTGCTAACCATTAACGGTACTTTAGCGGTGATATTAGACATTTTATGTCACATTAAAATTTTTAAATTTTTACAAATTTTTGAGTTATTACACTACAACACCCTATTTACTAGCTACCACTAGAAGAAGGCTATGACCCCCCTACAGGCATGTAGCATGCCCTAGAACCACCCTGACACCCTAATATGTTTTTATCAAACTTCCATATCTTCTTATGGATTCAATTATGTTACTAGTTTCTCGTCACTTCCTTGGTCTATGTCTACATGGATCTGGACTGCAGAGACACATTCTTCCTCTCAAACCTCTGTCTATAAATACCTTTAACGTGCATCTCACCACATCTCTTCAATATTGGAAAGTCATGTGTTTCCATTTGAACCATCACACACGTTCATCGTGACCTTTCAAAACAGGTCCCTTAACAATAGTTACTTCTCTATTTATACAGTCACACCCCTTTTTATTCATCATAACTATGTTTACCAAAATTAACTAATTTATTATTTTCTAATGCTATTATGTATATTCTTCTTAGATCTGCAATATACAGGAATAATAGAATATTTTTATATATTAGTTTTGTTCATGTAGCTTATTAATATACTCTATTTTAACAGTCTGTTAGTACCATTTCTGATTAGCAGCTGGAAAGGGAAGAGGCCTGTGAAGACATAAGGTAAGAGCTAAAAACGTTGCATCATATGACCTAAATGTATGTAGAAGGGGATTTAAATTATTGGGAGGGGATTACTACCTAAGGTTAGAAATCATATATGTGAAGAAATTATTAAGCTTAACCTTAGGAATAAGTTGCATAAAAATGTCTGCCCCTATGTTATATCATGGCAGATTGTGACAGTGTAGATCTACAAAGAAGAATATCAACAATTGTAGATGAATCCATTGGAAAAATATGCGAGGATGAAATAAAATTGGTTGCCAGCGGAATCGGTTAAAATGTATCATAGATAGACGGTTTGATGAAAGGGGGGAAAATAGATATACGCTAGGATAGATTCCTCCGATGGAACATGCATGGAGGAAATAAATTTTCCAATCATCAAAAAAATTTATGTCTGACATAGATCAACGGTGGATATCTTGGTGGAGGAGTAATCTATGGCTAATATTAATTCTATTGGGTGAACATGCGAGGAAGTAAAAAAATTTCAAATCAGCATAAAATGGTACAGGGCACATGTTTTAACGGTCATGATGGAATCCCGATCTAGATCAAGGGCCTATATTCATCTCACTAGTAGAAGGTGCGTGGGTACAAAATTTTTGTGAGCCAACAGAATTTGTTAAAGGGAACTCATAGTGAATGGTGTATATTTAATCACAATAAGATCTATGGTCTTTAGTGATTCCACCTAATCAACATGCATGAGAAAAACTGAAGGGAGCCTCAGCAAAATTGATTAAAGGGGATCAGGGATGAATGACTGATATCTAGGGAGGTTCATATATACACTTGAAAATTACTCTGCTGGGAGTAGATGCACCCCTTTTGTGATGCTGAAGTTGAGTGAAATATTAAATGGGAGAATTAATCGACGATGGGATTTACAAACGATTAGATCTATGATTGCAAATGAATCCGCTGAATCGAGGTGCAGGTCAATTATGATGGAAATAGGTGGTGCAAAAATGAGGAAAAGATCTATTGTGGAAAGTAAATTAGATGTACATCTACGATTGAGATTAGTTCCACTATAGGAAGTTATAGTAGAGATAAGTATGGGAGATATAGTGGGAGTGAGAAGTACATGGTTAAATGTGATCGAGATCAATGGCTCAGAATGAAAGGCGTTAGATACATGGACAATGTTAAGTCATGATCTTTTTTTCTCAAATTTTATGTTTTGATTGTTATTTTTATTCTAAGTTTGCTTATTTGCTTGAGTTTGATCTTTTATTTACTTTGGAAAATTTTTGGTTTTGAGTGAAATTTTCAAGTTTTGCCTTTAGGTTCTTATTATGTTTTATTTCCTTAGGTCCTGAAGGGTTTTTTAAGACATTATATGGATTAATTAGTTCACAAACAACATCATGATCATATTTTATCACTTAAAGCTCATTCAAAGTGGAAATAATGATTAAAACAGTGCCAAAATTGAATTCAAATTATTCTTGTAGCGCAACTGCCAAAAGTTTACACAGTGGCGCTACAGGAATATCGCGCCTGCCGAAATCGCCAGTTTTAAAGCAAATTTATCCCATGATTTTGGTTTTTTGATGACTAATCACATGATTAAAGGCTTTTGATATGTGTTTCTTCAGTAATGATCATGCAAACAGGTGCATTTTATAGCATGAAGGACATCGTGGCAAATCATTCGTTAGAGTTGGGCGAATTGTGACAGGTAGACAAACGAGCCTAGACTGAAGTGAAAGGAGTTCTCCATACATGCATCACGGAACTAGAGACTAAGTGGAGCTAGGAAATTTGCCCGAAATCTGGAAGTTGCAGTTACAAAGGGGAGTTAGGGCTTTCACGGTTACAGAGAAGATTTAGGGCTTTCTCGTTTCGCCAACTGGAAGCAAATTAGACACCCGAAGACATTTGTATAGTTAAATTTGACAATCAGACAAATCAGGCATTAATTTTAAACATTTGCAACAAGACAGCAATAAGATATTCCGCGTTAACCTGAAAGTGGCAGCTAAATTGGGCGTTTCTTCTTTAAAGCTTGTTATGATAAAATTGATTGAGGAAAGCTGTAATTTATGCTATTAACAAACTCCCTAGGATCAGATATTAATCTAAAAGGGTTTTGGAATGCTTTGGCAAGTGATAAGTTGGAAAATAACGGTTTCATTGAACAATTACCCTGTCAAGACCTGAAAATGTGGTAAGATGAAGCTCTGTTCAAATTGTGGTGACCATGGTTTCACAGATTTAGTTGTTACCTGTAAACAATGCAATGAAGGAGCTGAGCATGTGAATTGCATGAAGACCTAGTCTGATTAGGTGTTTGAAGCTGACTGGTTTGGTGCTAAATACAAGTCAGAGCAGAAAGTGAGCAGACATAGGATTGCTCTCATATCTTTTCATTGACTAGATAAACAAATCACAAGTTGATCTAAGAAGCAGGAATTTGGGAGCACTGATGCAAAATATTTTTGCAAAAGAAATAGCTCATATGTGTCATTAAAAAGAGCCAAGTGTACTATTTGAGTAGAGCCATAACATAGAGATGTTGTCATGCATTCTAGAGATGATCTAGCATCTAAATGAACAGCTTGGGTGATAGTTAGTTTCAGCAATAGTTTTATTCGAGAGTTTGGTACTCTGTTGACCTAATTACTTAATATCAGTGAAAAAAATTTCCTTTATTGAAAACAGAAGCTGACTGTTAAAAAATTAAGAAAAAAACAGTCAAGGAGAATTAAACAAAGCTGACTGTTAAAACTTCAGAAGCTTGAGAAGAAAAAAGAACTGTTAGGTCATTCAGAGGGCTTTAAAATTACACAGGTTTCAGTCATTGAAAGAAGATGGGAAAAAAGTGGCAAAACAAATAGGGCTGAGCCCACTGAGTTGGGATGGATTGGCCAATTTCCTGGTTGTGCAGAGCTATTTCAAAATGCTGGTTGGTTGGATTTTTTCAAGAAGAGTGATAGCTATACCATTGAGGTCTCTTATAAATTTGCCCAATGCTATAACCAGGACATGGTGGTATTTGATACTCTAAAGTTTAAGTTGATTTTGGAGCTACTTGCTGAAGCTACAAAAGTAAGAAATGAAGGTGAAATGTGGTTCAAGAAGCTACCTTTCACCTTTAATGCCCGAAGATACCTTTTACCTGGCATTAATCCAAACTGAAGCGGAAGAATACTGATCCAGAATTTCAGAGATGAGTGGGTGGAGCCCATTAAAGTCCTACAAAGTTATATCACCTGTGAGGGAAGATATGCCTATGTCTTCAAATATCATTTTAGGTTCTTATAGCATCTGGTTGGTGAATCCAAAATGAGTCTTCCTTTCTTTTTGTTTAAAAGTTTGCAGAAGATGTCAAGTAGAGTTAAGGGGCATCAGGATCACACTACACAGTCTATTTTCCATCATGGTTTGATCAAATTGATTATCAGTACTACCCTGCAAACAGAGGGAAAAACATGGGATTTGTTCCTCTTTTGGTCTAGTTTTCAAATTAAGCAAGAAGAGCAGCAAACCAAAAAACATGTAGACAAAGGGAAAACCCTAGTGAGGAAACTAAGTTAGAAAATCAAGTCTGAAGATAAAGAGGAAGTTAAACTTGAAGAAGTACTAGAGCCCTCAAATGCAGAATATGAACATCAGCAGTCTTGAACTGATAATAAAGCCAAAAGTTCACTGTTTACAGAAAAGGAAGACCAGCCTCTGCGAGATAGAGCACCAGTAGAAACTTTTGTGAAGGAGGAAATTGTTATCACAAAGGAGATTGCTGTAAAGGAAGAAAACATCCATGTCCAGCAAAGAAGCCCCATCACTATTCTATCAGAGGATGAAGGATATCTTTTATAAGAAGATGAATTTACTGTCAAAACTGATTCTAGGGTTAACACATACAGGGAATGTTGCAGTCAAGAAGATAAAGCAAAGAGGTCAAAGAAAAAGAAGACCAAAGTTGCAGCTATGGAGTTTGCTACAATTAAACATCAAGGTAAAAGTTTGAAGATGATGGGAGAGCTTGCCTCAACATGGGGACCAAAAACTAGGCCAAGAAACAAGTTAAGGCTTAGTATGAAAAAATTGTTAAACCCTAGATTAAATGCAAAAGAGGTAACTGTACTTGATGATGATTCTTCAGATGAAAAACCAAAGATTGAGAAAGAAGCAGTTCTAAAAACTCCAGTTTCTCATCATACAAAGGGGAAAAATCCATCGAAGTTAGCAAAAGAGGTTAGTCTCACCGAGACTAAATTATCAGCAGTCTTTTTAGAGTTAAGAAGTGAAATATTAAAAGAGCAACATAAAAAGGAGGTTTAAGTCTCTCATTCTGAAGACCAGCAGTTGATAGAGGAAACAACACCTACTGAAGTAGCTAATCAGGAAATCCCTATGGTTCATGGTGTGTCTTCAGATCCGTTGCCAGAAGATGAAGACATTTTCAGAAAACTAGATATTCCATGGCTACCCAGTGAGATGCAGGATACTACAGCAGGGAAGGTTTTTGATTCAGACAAGCAAAACCTGCAGAGAACCATCAAACAATACAGGCATCAAATGGATTACATGCAGGAAGTGAATCATGGCTTAATCCTTGCAAACAGAAGACTCAAGGAGGATTTGTAGGAAGTAAATGACCATTATCAAGAGCTTACTGCAGTGTCCAAGGAAGCCCTGAAGAGGAAGAGAGCCACAGATTTGCAATGTGTAGAGTTGAGGCAAACTGTCAAAGGCTTGCAGCAGTAGAATGAAGAACTTACAAGAAGGTTAGCAGACATGGAAGCTGAGCAAAAGAGAGCCAAGAAGAAGGCCCAAGCTTTGGATGGAATAGCCTTACTAGCTGAGGCTGTAAAAGACCTTTGAGTTTGTTAGTTAGTCAGTTGTTTGTTATGTTTTTTTTGAAGAAATATTTTATTTTGTAAATTGTAATTTGACAATTATCCCATCGATGACTTGGCTGAAGACAGTTAGGGTTTCAACCCTAACTGATTTTTTTGAGAAATAGTATTTAGGTAGATGAGAAAGAGAGAAAACGGTTCTACTTTTGGCTGGCTCAAGGAGGTCTTGGACTTGTTTATGAGTTAAGTACATAACTCTCATGTTTATTTGTTGAACAGAAATATGAAATATATGATCTATATTTCCCTTCAGATTGTGTTTTAGCTTCATCTTTGGCTTGTTTAGCTACTCGACTGATATATTCATTGCTGGTTTATGGTTTCTTTGCTTGTAATGCTTGTCAGTTATGAATGAACTTTAAGATTATACTCTGATTGGTACATAGTGATTATATTATGCATCTCTGTTCTTATTTATTTATGATTTAGTTCCTGCTTGACTCATGAATGTATTCCCTTCAGTCGCCAGACTTTACAACCACAAACACCTTTCAAGAAACCCTGAAACCTACTTTTGTTTAATTGAATATTTGAGATTGTGTTGGCTTGTTTCTTGATAGCCTTGGAAACAATTTCTGGCACAAACATCTTTGGCGCTGTTGCTGGGGAACGAAGTTGAAAACATATTTTTCCCTGGGATACTTATCATTTCACTGGTTTTAAGAGGTTAACTTAAACCAACACATCTTTAAGGCTACTTTTCACCAATTTGTCACAGTGGCTAATAGGGGAATTGGAACTAGAAACAGACCTGTTTCACCTTTGCAGCTGGGTGTTTCAGACCCAGAATAGATACTAAATTAAAACAGCTAGAAGAATTAGAAGGTTTCAGTCATCCCCAGCTTTATGCAGCCCTAATTAATTTGAACTACTGTCACCCCTTTCTCTTTCTGAGGAGAAAAAAAACAAAAACAAAATCTGTCTTGACAAATTGATTGGTGACTCCACTATTTCAAGATGCAGAGGCCGATGTCCATAGAAGCTATTCTGGCTCGAAGGTTTGCACCTTTCAATTTCATGATATTCCAGGTTTTCCAAATCCAGTACCTACTATGGATGTTTGGGGAGATTGTCTTCCATGATTTAGGGAAAGCAAAGAGGATAATCCTTCAGATCACCTCATCAGATTTCATCATTGTATGGTCTAGTTAAATATCCAGCATGAAGATGTGCTCATGAAGATGTTCATGTATTCACTTGAACAAGATGCACGAGATTGGTATTTTTATCTTCCCGTTGCTAGCATCTCCTCACTAAAATAATTCCACACATGTTTTCGAAAACATTGTAAGTATATGTTCTCAGTTGAACTCTTTTTAAAAGATTGTTGTGAGCAGGCTAATGTTTATAATACAATTTCTGATTTAAAAATTCACGATGATGAGTACAATCAAGGGTTCAAAACATGTCATGAAGAAGTTGAAGTTTCAGAATTTGTTGAAGATGAAAAGGTAACATTTTCAGATACTGCTGTCAAGGAAGAATGCCATGATCATTATGATAATCAAGTTGTTGTTTTAGGTCAGTTTGAGGATTATTCAAGTGATGAGATCAGTAGAGATAGTTTGGAACATTCTCATAATGATTTCAACAGCCTTAATAACCATTTGAATGCTAATCCTTTTGAAGATCAATCTCTAGTTCAACAAACTTTTGAAAATCATTGTTGTGTTAAAGATCAGCTTTGTATTGAAGGAAAAGATGAACCTTTAGCATCATCATTCGAAATTTCTCAGAATGCTCCTTGTTATGATGAAGAGATTATGGTTCCAAGACAAGAATTCTGTGATGAATTAGATTCTATTCCTTTTGGTTTTGATACTAAAATTGATGAAGGCCAGGCTGTTCACATTTTTTCAGAAGTTACTTATATTCATGGTTATGATAAATCTGTTGTTAAAAATCATTATGAAGATGCTCTAATTTTTAATAAATATGATGATGAAATTGAAAAGAAAGACCCAGAAATTTGTGAGGTGTGTGATATGTCACAATCTGATCAGCAGATTCAAGAATGGATTCAGTCTATTATCCTTGAACAGCAAAAGCCAATGCCTGATAGTCATTCATTTGAAGATAGTGTGGAAAAGGGGGTTCAAAGTGTCGACATTATTGATGATACTATCCAAAAAAATATGGATAAAATTTAGGATGATCCTGATGTCTTTTTTCTCCAATGCCTGCTTGATATTCATGGAACAAAATATTCTTATGGACAGCTTGTCTTTTTCATAGAGCATGAAGAGGTAACTTATGGAAATTTTTATGATCCAGTAGCAGATTATTTAGAGTCAATGCCAGGTTATATATCTGTTATTTCAGAGACACCATTTGATGAAAGTGAGTATAAGTTGTTAGATCATTACTCTTCATGTTTTCCAATATTTCTGATTATATATATATTTGGAGTTGGAAACAAGCTTTGGTGGGTTGATGAAATTTTTTCCTGGTTACATTGGAAATGGGATTACAATTTGATTCAGTAAAGAGAAGGTTCCTCAAAGAAAGAGATTTGATTTTCATTGTATATATCAGTGTGTAAAGGATTGAATAAGGACTCCATATCCCAATGGAAATTTTGCAGACTAGTAGGTAGCAGAAGAAAAGGCACTGGTCTACAGGTTCTTGAAGCCTCACAGGGAGGACTTCATCCCACAGCTGGAGCCATATGTTAAGTCATGATCTTGTTTTCTTCAATTTTATGTTTTGATTGTTATTTTTATTCTAAGTTTGCTTATTTGCTTGAGTTTGATCTTTTATTTGCTTTGGAAAATTTTTGGTTTTGAGTGAAATTTTCAAGTTTTTCCTTCAGGTTCTTATTATGTTTTATTTCCTTACGTCCTGAAGGGTTTTTTAAGACATTATATGGATTAATTAGTTCACAAACAACATCATGATCATAGTTTATCACTTAAAGCTCATTCAAAGTGGAAATAATGATTAAAACAACGCCAAAATTGAATTCAAATTATTCTTGTAGCGCAACTGCCAAAAGTTTACACAGTGGCGCTACAAGAATATCGCGCGCGTCGAAATCACCGGTTTTTAAGCAAATTTCTCCCACAATTTTGGTTTTTTGATGACTAATCACATGCTTAAAGGCTTTTGATACGTTTTTCTTCAGTAATGATCATGCAAACAGGTGCGTTTTACAGCATGAAGGAGATCGTGGCAAATCATTTGTTAGAGTTGGGAGAATTGTGACAGGTAGACAAACGAGCCTAGACTGAAGTGAAAGGAGTTCTCCATACATGCATCACGGAACTAGAGACTAAGTGGAGCTAGGAAATTTTCCCGAAATCTGGAAGTTGTAGTTACAAAGGGGAGTTAGGGATTTCACAGTTACAGAGAATATTTAGGGCTTTCTCGTTTCACCAGCTGGAAGCAAATTGGACACCTGAAGAAATTTGTATAGTTAAATTTGACAATCAGACAGCTCAGGAATTGATTTTAAACATCTGCAACAAGAAAACAATAAGGTATTCCATGTTAACCTGAAAGTGGCAGCTAAATTGGGCGTTTCTTCTTTAAAGCTTGTTATGATAAAATTGATTGAGGAAAGCTGTAATTTATGCTGTTAACAAACTCCCTAGGATCAGATATCAATCTAAAAGGGTTTTGGAATGCTTTGGCAAGTGATAAGTTAGAAAATAACAGTTTCATTGAACAATTACCCTGTCAAGACCTGAAAATGTGGTAAGATGAAGCTTTGTTCAAATTGTGGCGACCATGGTTTCATAGATTTAGTTGTTACCTGTAAACAATGCAATGAAGGAGCTGAGCATGTGAATTGCATGAAGACCTAGTCTGATTAGGTGTTTGAAGCTGACTGGTTTTGGTGCTAAATACAAGTCAGAGCAGAAAGTGAGCAGACATAGGATTGCTCTCATATCTTTTCATCGACTAGATAAACAAATCACAAGTTGATCTAAGAAGCAGGCATTTGGGAGCACTAATGAAAAATATTTTTGCAAAAGAAATAGCTCATATGTGGCATTAAAAAGAGCCAAGTGTACTATTTGAGCAGAGCCATAACACACAGATGTTGTCATGCATTCTAGAGATGATCTAGCATCTAAATGAACAGCTTGGATGATAGTTAGTTTCAGCAATAGTTTTATTGGAGAGTTTGGTACTCTGTTGACCTAATTACTTAATATTAGTGAAAAAATTTTCCTTTATCGAAAACAGAAGCTGACCGTTAAAAAAATCATGAAAAAAACAGTCAAGGAGAATTAAACAAAGTTGAACGTTAAAACTTCAGAAGCTTGAGAAGAAAAAAGAACTGTTAGGTCATTCAGAGGGCTTTAAAATTACACAGGTTTCAGTCATTGAAAGAAGATGGGAAAAAGTGGCAAAACAAATAGGGATGAGCCCACTGAGTTGGGATGGATTGACCAATTTCCTGGTTGTGCAGAGCTATTTCAGAATGCTGGTTGGTTGGATTTTTTCAAGAAAATTGATAGCTATAACAATGAGGTCTCTTATAAATTTGCCCAATGCTATAACCAGGACATGGTGGTATTTGATACTCTAAAGTTTAAGTTGACTGTGAAGCTAGTTGATGAAGCTACAGGAGTCAGAAATGAAGGTGAAATGTGGTTCAAGAAGCTGCCTTTCACCTTTAATGCCCAAATATACCTTTTACCTGGCATTACTCCAAACTGGAGCAAAGGAATACTGATCCAGAATTTCAGAGATGAGTGGGTGGAGCCCATTAAAGTCCTACAAAGTTATATCACCTGTGAGGGAAGATATGCCTATGTCTTCAAATATCATTTTAGGTTCTTACAGCATCTGGTTGGTGAATCCAGAATGAGTCTTCCTTTCTTTTTGTTTAAAAGTTTGCAGAAGATGTCAAGTAGAGTTAAGGGGCATCAGGATCACAGTACACAGTTTATTTTCCATCATGGTTTGATCAAATTGATTATCAGTACTGCCTTGCAAAGAGAGGGAAAAACATGGGATTTTTTCCTCTTTTGGTCTGGTTTTCAAATTAAGCAAGAAGAGCAGCAAACCAAAAAACATGTAGACAAAGGGAAAACCCTAGTGAGGAAACTAGGTCAGAAAATCAAGTCTGAAGATAAAGAGGAAGTTAAACTTGAAGAAGTACCAGGGCCCTGAAATGCAGACTATGAACATCATCAGTCTTCAGCTAATAATAAAGCCAAAAGTTCACTATTTACAGAAAAGGAAGATCAGCATGTGCGAGATAAAGCACCAGCAGAAACTTTTATGAAGGAGGAAATTGTTATCACAAAGGAGATTGTTGTAAAGGAAGAAAACATCCAGGTCCAACAAATAAGCCTCATCACTATTCTATTAGAGGATGAAGCATATCTTTTAGAATAAGATGAATTTACTGTCAAAACTGATTCTAGGGTTAACACATACAGGGAATGCTGCAGTTAAGAAGATAAAGCAAAGAGGTCAAAGAAAAAGAAGACCAAAGTTGCAGCTATGGATTTTTCTACAATTAAACATCAAGGTAAAAGTTTGAAGATGATGGGAGAGCTTGCCTCAACATGGAGACCAAAAACTAGGCCAAGAAACAAGTTAAGGCTTAGTATGAAAAAATTGTTAAACCCTAGATTAAATGCAAAAGAGGTAACTGTACTTGATGATGATTCTTTAGATGAAAAACCAAATATTGAGAAAGAAGTAGTTATAAAAACTCCAGTTTCTCATCATACAAAGGGGAAAAATCCATCGAAGTCAGCATAAGAGGTTAGTCTCATCGAGACTAAATTATCAGCAATATTTTTAGAGTTAAGAAGTGAAATATTAAAAGAGCAACAGAAAAAGGAGGTTGAAGTCTCTCATTCTGAAGAACAGCAGTTAATAGAGGAAACAACACCTACTGAAGCAGCTAATCAGGAAATCCCTATGGTTCATGGTGTGTCTTCAGATCTGTTGCCAGAAGATGAAGAAATTTTCAGAAAACTAGATATTCCATGGCTACCCAGTGAGATGCAGGATACTATAGCAGGGAAGGTTTTTGATTCAGACAAGCAAAACCTGCAGAGAACCATCAAACAATACATGCATCAAATGGATTACATGCAAGAAGTGAATGATGGATTGATCCTTGCAAACAGAAGAATCAGGGAGGATTTGCAGGAATTAAATGACCATTATCAAGAGCTTACTGCAGTGTCCAAGGAAGCCCTGAAGAGGAAGAGAGCCATAGATTTGCAATGTGTAGAGTTGAAGCAAACTGTCAAAGGCTTGCAGCAGCAGAATGAAGAACTTACAAGAAGGTTAGCAGACATGGAATCTGAGCAAAAGAGAGCAAAGAAGAAGGCCCAAGCTTTGTATGGAATAGCCTTACTAGATGAGGCTGCAAAAGACCTTTGAGTTTGTTAGTTAGTCAGTTGTTTGTTATGTTTTTTTTGAAGAAATATTTTATTTTGTAAATTGTAATTTGACAATTATCCCATCGATGACTTGGCTGAAGACAGTTAGGGTTTCAACCCTAACTAATTTTTTTGAGAAATAGTATTTAGGTAGATGAGAAAGAGAGAAAATGGTTGTACTTTTTGGCTGGCTCAAGGAGGTCTTGGACTTGTTTATGAGTTAAGTACATAACTCTCATGTTTATTTGTTGAACAGAACTATGAAATATATGATCTCTATTGCCCTTCAGATTGTGTTTTAGCTTCATCTTTGGCTTGTTTAGCTACTTGACTGATATATTCATTGTTGGTTTATGGTTTCTTTGCTTGTAATGCTTGTCAGTTATGAATGAACTTTAATATTATACTCTGATTGGTACATAGTGATTATAATATGCATCTCTGTTCTTATTTATTTATGATTTAGTTCCTGCTTGACTCATGAATGTATTCCCTTCAGTCACCAGACTTTACAACCAAAAAAACCTTTCAAGAAACCATGAAACCTACTTTTGTTTAATTGAATATTTGAGATTGTGTTGGCTTGTTTCTTGATAGCCTTGGAAACAATTTCTGGCACAAACAGACAGGAAGGGATTTGTCTAAGTAAGATGAATGGACAATAAGAGAATAAAATAATATAAAGGCAGAAGCATGTGGATTGGGATTATTTGTATGTATTTTCATTGGAAATAGAGAGCTCACGACTATGTGGAAGGAGCCAACTCAGACAAATATACTGTCCACTTTTCAAGCAACCAGGTAGGCCATTTTTATCTGACGCAAATCATTTAAAACATGGACAATGTAGAAGGAATGGAGGCTCAGACCTTACAGTATCAGAAAATAGAGGGGTCTTTGAATATAAGGACTTTGAATTTTTTGACACTATATCGTCCATTAGTTTAGTAGACCTATTGAAAAGTAAGTTAAAATTCCTCAAAGAACAAGGAACAGATGTCCATGGATTTTTTTCCTCTTATTTCAAGTTTTTCAGTATTGAACAAACCCTAAAATTCCCATAATTTGTTGAATGGTGCGCCTGCAATTATTCCTCTTCCGAGAGGGTGATTATGGATGTGGCTAAGTGTAAAATACATTGTCCTGTTAGTCCATTAGTATTCCGAGACACATTTTCTATTCCAACTACCTTTACCCAATTGTCTGAAGAGTTCAATGAAGAAAGCCTAATTCAAACATTCAAAGAGGATACTATAGAACAAAAGAAAGATTTCTCCAATACTTGTTTTAAACTAGATATTTCCTTGCAAAACCAAGCCTTTCCTGTTGATACAAGTCTGTTTACTGATGAAACTCGGTCTGTTGTTTCCATGTTGAGTTAGTTTCTAGGTTTAGACACTGATAAATATGTTACAAAGTCCTTGATGAGTATTTTTTTTAGAGTAAGTACTAGTAAGGTCGAGTATGTTGAGTTAGGTCAGTCCCGTTGCATTGAATTTGATTAGTTCTTAGCTGAGAGTATCCACTCGCATCTAATGAACTTCCACAATACTCGATTCTTAAGATTCTAGTCCTATTTAGTGAAAATGTTTCTATTCTTTAATGAGCAGAAGTTGCAATTCCCAGAGTTGGTTCTCACTGATGAAATGAAAAAGAGTTTTGGAAAGTATATGAACTTTTTGATGTCTGAAGTGTATAAGGTGTTTTTTCAACAAAATATGCCCCATTTTTTACCTCTTATGAAGGAAATGCTACAATTTTCCCTTGAGAAAAGAATTGGAGACTGGTTTTTAATGGAAGAGGGAACTGTAGTTAAATTATATGGATTTGTTCATCCACCATATGTCTTACCAGCTTTCTTGACTCTCATAATATTTTCCTTAGATTTGATTAGGCAAAAGCTCATTGTTGAGAATGAGCACTTTATAAATTTCAAGAAATCATTTGAGATAAAATTTCCATGGGTAGTTGGCCCATTTATAATAAAAAGTAAGGTTACTTTTCCTATGGTGGAGAGCTTACTGAAGGAAATGAGATTTCAGACTATTGAGGCTATTAATTATGATCCCCTCCATGTTATACCCATAAGAAGACAAGTGAATAAAAATAAACCCTTTGAACATCATGAAGTTGCAGGTATGGTCGAGAGTGCCAATTGGATGGATTATCCTCAAGAGACACATAATCATGAGGATATGCAACAAGATTCCACTTCTCCCATGAAGGATTCCAGTTCCACACAACCAAAACCTTCAATTATTGTTCCAACAACTGATAATATTACACCCATAACAAGTCACTCTAAAATGACTAACAAGAGAGACTTCTCTGATGCTATGGATATAGAAGAAGAATACATTGCTAAGACACCAAAGAAGCAAAAGATTAAAGAGACAAGGCAGATAGTACATGTATCAGAAGTCAAAGGAAAGAAAAAGAACATGAAATTCAAAGGACCATCCTTTGAAATCAAGGAGTATGTTTTCTTAGAGGCACCTAAGGACTCTACTTCTCAGTTCAAAACTAGAGCTGAGCTATTTGAGAAATATAGGGAAGAAAAGGAAGTATTAATAGATGAATCCCTCAAGTTGTATGGATATGTTAGGAAAATCTCAAATAAGGATGTGGCTTTAGTCACTCTTAGATATCATGTCCAACATACTCTAAACTTAGCTATAGGCACTAAAAACAAAGTTATTGAGATGCGGGTGAGTCTAGAAAACATTCCAATCCTTGATATGATTCATCTTCACAAACATACTAGAGAGGTAATCTATAGTGACCTACTCAAGGTCATTGTGAAGGTGTCTAGAATGAAATATGCAAAGAGTAAGGTTGAGAACTAGCTGAGACAAGAGAGCGTTGAAAATAAAGCTCACCAGTAGCAAATAAAGAAGCTTCAAGGTGACTTACTAACTGCTAATAATGAAGTTGATAAGGGAGCATCTACTCAAAAGCCTCTAAATGAAAAATATAACACTATTCAACTGCTCAAAAATAAATTGGAAATTCCAGCTACCCAACTCATACAAGCTACAAATCTTACTGATTTGGATAAAGAAAAAGATGCTCTTAATGATGACTTGAATGATTGTAAAGCAAAGATCTTAAAGTTTGTTGAAGAAAACAAACAATGGGAAAAAGACATGAATCTTTTGGTTGAAAATTAAAAGGTTTTAAAGCAAAAGCAGACAAAATTGGAAAAGAAATTGAATGAAAAAACAAAGGATCCTGAAGTGTAGATTGTTTCACCCCCTACATAAGTTAATACAGACTTTGTTGTACAGGTTATGTCTCAAGTTAGCCAAAGGGATTTAGAGATAGTGGGATTGTAGAACCAAAACAAGAACTTAGAGAATGTTGCACTGAAGAAAGAAGAGGAAAATAAATCATGTGAGAGAAAATGTAAAGACTTATCAGACAAGAATGATAAACTCATGAAACAAGTGACTGGATAGCTGCCTATGCAGGGAGAAAAACATATCATGTGGGATATGATTATTTCCGAAACAACAAATATTAGGCCTTATTTAGATTACATTTTGGATAAAGGAATTGTTGTTCAGTCTTCTAGGAAAAGTGTTGCAATAGTAAAAGAAGTATTAAATAAGAAACCTATAGATACTGTAAACAACACTATCAGTTTCTTGAATGGATTGACTGAGGATGGTATAAAGATAAACAAAATTAAATATAGAATATCAGTCATCACATGGGATAGGAATATTGTGAGTAAACATCAACATTTGGACACACTGCAAGCGAAGATTAACATCATGACACACCAAGTGAAATTATTTATTGACCTGTTTAAACCATTATTTAATAAGGGGTTTCCTTCCTTCTAGGAAGAGAAAGGTAGTATGTTCTCTCAAAAGGAATACTAGGATCTGTTGGCAGAAATTTTTCGGGTAAGTTATATGCACATCATCGTGGATGCTGCGTAAGGTCAAAGATGTCGCGCAAGGTGGAAAATGACGCACAAGTTGGATTTACAATATTTTATGTATTTTGGTCATATTTTGTATATTTGGACCGCATTAATTGGATTGTGGTCATTATTTTGTAGATTATATTAAGAAGTAGTTAGGAAGTTGGTTAAGTGGACCACCAATGTAAAGACGCAAGCCTATAAATAGATGTACAGTTGGAAGTGTTAGGTATTCTTCTTCGGCTGGATTTTTGTGCAACTTTCTAAGTCTTCTCTGCTGAGAACCTTTTGGATATGTGTATGTGAGGTGAATAATGTTTTGGAGAATATTTGTTTTTCTATGAAGGATAATATGACATGAGAGAG
The DNA here is from genome assembly GCA_001517045.1 of Pseudotsuga menziesii. Taxonomy (NCBI): domain Eukaryota; kingdom Viridiplantae; phylum Streptophyta; class Pinopsida; order Pinales; family Pinaceae; genus Pseudotsuga; species Pseudotsuga menziesii. The sequence goes on from LPNX011012355.1 coordinate 23,919, forward strand.
ATTGAGCAGAATCATTGTGTCTTTTCCTATTTTCCTTTTTTCTTGTTTTGTGCGATCCAAATGTGAGTGCAATGTGTATCTGTGAATGATGTGATGTTTCTCTACTATGAATGATGATATATTGCTATATCCTATTGTGCATCAATGTTTTGTTGTGATTCAGTTATGTTAATGCGATCTATTGAATGATGGCATGATCCTATTAATGCATAATCTAAATGATTAGATCTGTTGAATAATGTTGCACTAAGTTGATAAGTAAACAAATGATCCTCCTTCATACTACAAAAACTTGGTTATGTCAGTTATCCCTCGAACATCTCAGGTGAGACTTCATCTGCTTTGCAGGTGTTTCTGGATGAGATCAAACCTTTTTGGGCCGGTGCTCAGAGAGATCACAGTGGTTTGGGTGTTGATAGAGAGCGAACCCCTGTCGACTAGTTTTGTGTCAATATATGGTTCGTGGATACTAATCTAGCTACTCATATTGAACTATAGCACATCCGCGACGTTGTTATGAAGGTAGTTCTAGTTGCATATCTCATGGATCTGCATGAGAGATGTCTGATGCAGTGGATGATGGAATTCCATAATGTGACTGGCGGACCCAAGGATGGTGATGATCCACAGAACATCAATATTCCGAAAACATAAGGGATTCGGGATGTCGTAGCACCTGATGTATCAATGGATCCAATGAATCAGCCATTACAAATTAGGAAGGTCAACATTGAGAAGGAGAAGAACCCAAATTTTGTGAATGTTGGGGACTACTGGGACGAAGAAATCATGGCAAAGATCATGAATCTGTTGCATGAATTCCAATATTTGTTTCCTACCAAGTTATCTGAGATGAAAGGAATATTGGGAGATCTGGGAGAGATAAAGATCCCATTAAAACTAGATGAAAAACCAGTAAAGCAACGACCGTATCGCTTGAATCTGCTATACAAGGAGAGGGTCAAAGTTGAGCTCGACAGATTGTTGGATGCTGGAACAATAGAGATGGTTAAGGAATCATAATGGATCAGCCCCATGGTCGTGCAAGACAAGAAGACAGGTGAGGTTCAGATTTATGTCGACCTTAGAAAATTGAATGATGTGCATTTTCATGATACATTTCCAACACCATTCACTGATGAAGTATTAGAAGGAGTGGGCGGTCAAGAAATCTACTCATGCACGGATGGATTTTCTGGCTATCACCAAATTAATATCACAAAAGAGAAGAATTAGATTTGGATGTTTTCAGTACACTGTGATTCCATTTGGATTGAAGAATTCTCCTACGATATTCTCTTGGATTGTTGTCGCTGTGTTGGGCTCTAGAATTGTCTTTTATAATGATATTATTTACATTAATTTCTCATCTTATCTACCATGATTTAATACATTTATGTTCAATAAGGTTATCTTTTACTTTGTTTTATTAATTAAATCTCATAAATGTAAAGTAAGCCTAATATGTTATTTTTAATGTATTAAATGCAATATTGTGCAAATCATAAGCATTTTGGTACTCCATTCATCCTTTCTTTCGGTCCTAAGTTTTGCATTAAGTTTAATAACATGTTTCTTATTGGTTTACTGCCTGAATTTAACTTTGTTCTGTGATTCTTGTTGGTTCCATGATATTTGCATATACAAATTAAAAATCTGAGTTAATAATATGTCTTTAACATTGTTTCAAATTTAAACAAATAAACCATTAAGTAATAAAATATTACTTAATGTTTACCATTTAAAGCATGCATAACAAGTGGGAATATTCTAAAACACCCCACCAAAGTACAAAATTAAAACCACAAGGGAAACATAATATTGAAATTTTTCCCATTTTCTTTCTCCCAACAAAACATGTTTCATTTTAGGGAATTATGTTAAAATCCATACATTCATAGTCCATCCATACTATACTTGTAATAAATGTAAATATAATACTTAATAGAATTTATAAAATAGGTTAATATTTTATAAACACCCTTATGATATATAAACTTCTTTCACCTTAATAATGGTAAAATATGTAAATATAATAATAATATATAATTAATATAAATATGTTACTATAGTTCATATGTTAAAATATTTAATATAAATAAATATATATAGTTAATATGTTATGTGATTTAATATAATTAAATATATAGACATATTATTTACTTATACATTATACAAATTAAAATATAGATTAAAACCTATGAATTTTCATAGGGAGGTGAAGCAAAAAATGAAGGATTTTTCAAATATAGATCTATGTACAACTACCCATTTCCCAAAGGGGCTTCTGCTAAATCAATCTATGGATTCAGGGTTATGAGTATCAATTTGGTCCGTTTGGTCCGTCTCCAATTATACCATGAGAGGATTTAATATTATTCCACCCATGAGGACTTCTTAGGGCACCCAGTTGGCAACGTGCATGTCTTGATTCTCGGGCCAGGCCATTCAAAGCCTAGGTTTTGGGGATGGATCAAAGTAAACTAGGAGCTCTACTATTGTTGATGTCTCTACTGTCTCTATCTTAGATGATGCTATCTCATATAATATATAATATATACCTATGCTGGTGGTTCTACTAATGCTAGGTCACCAAAATTTAGATCGCTATCTCGCGATTGGATTTTGTATTACTACATATTGGAATTTGCAGCTATGTTTTATGAGAGGGATTCACACAGATGGACTAATTAGGACTAGGCAGGATGAGACCCATCCAGGAGACCTAATCTGAGTAGCCATACCTCAAACTCTACGAAGGTACATAAATTACGGGGACAAGGGGTAAAATCCATACGATCGTTGGATGGTGAGAATGAATCGGGTGAGCATGCTCTGTTATAGGGACTAACAGATCAGGAACACAACACTGCAAAGCTTTGGATTTATAACAAGCGGCTCTTGAACCACATATTACTCAAGTACCAGTCATGATAATGCTTTCTCATGGAGCCTCTGGATGACCTCCTAGCTTCCAACTTCCACAATCCGTTAAAGAAATCAATGCATTTTCCTTCAATAGGATCATTTAAGATGGAAAGAATTTGGGATTGAATCAAAATACCGAAGATGGAAAGAATTGGGTATTGAATCAACTCATGTGGATTCTTTATAATTTTATGTCAGGTAGCGTGATTTCTAAGGACAAGCAAATGATTCTCCATCGTTGTTTTATTTTCCTATTTCTCTGTTACGCCCTGTGTAGAATCTTCTACAACCATATTTTGCTTATAGGCCAAATGCAAATGTTATGGCCTAAGGATATGTCTTTTGACCTTGCCATTTCTTAAGTTACAAAAAATATCCATGGTTAACCAAAATTCATAAAATAGGTACTATATCTTTCTCACATGCCAATATTCCCTTTATAGGGCTTTGTGGTGGCCTAAGGCCCCACACATAGTTCATGATCCCTAAGGAAAAAATTGTTTTGGCCCAATAACTCTTTTCACATCAAATCATGGCCTAGGGACTATAAGCCATACTTGGTGTGTCAAACCTCAAAATGACCGACATATCTTACTCATTGGCTAAATATTATCTATGTAGTATATAGGGCCTTTGAGGTGGTCTAGGGCATCACACATGACCCATGATCCCCTTACCCTTAGACGTTATGTTTTGACTTGATAATATGGCCCAATCAATGATAATTATTCTTGGTCACACAAAGCTTGAAATGACCATTTCTTGCTTGTAAGCCAAATATTTCTCACATACAGATGGCATTATAGACTAAAGCCCAATACAACACATCAGACATGACGTTATGGTGAAAACATCCATACAACAATCGATTTCTTTTCTAATTTTCTTAAATCTATTTTGTTAAATTTTTACCTTTTTTCTTTTTTTCTCATTAGTTTTAAAAATAAAAGAAAATACAACTTTAAGAAGAAGAGATGAAAGCCTATGTGTTCGGGAGGGTGGATATGTCAAATCTTGAGATATAAATGGGTTGGTTCGAGATTGAAGGAACCATCAAAATGGTTAAAATCCATCGCAATATTTGCTTGCAATTGGTGTTCCATTCTTTATTCTATTGATTGCGGCCAGTTGATTCCATCATGAGCCCATTCCTCCATTTTCCAAGGAGCCACGAAAATATTGCCACTGTAAAATATTAATCGATAATTTAATAGGTAATCAATTGTTAGAGGCATTGACACTATTGTGGTGTCTTGGAATTAATGGTGTTATGGAAAATGTGGATGAGGAGCATTAGGAGGGTATAATTCTTGTTCAGGGTATGCCAGTCAGGAATAATAATAAGGGTTACGTTTGTTGTTGCCATCAAGTTTTTACGACATGGCACCGGCTAAAAGATGAGGAGGCAAAATAGTTTCCTATAGACAATGGAGGCTCTTGCTGCCTGCAGACAATGGAGGCTCAGAGATCTTATGCTCACCAAGGTCAAGGGATTTCTGGCATGGCCTGCTAAGGTACGCCAGTCTATTTTTCATCCACATTTGTTTGCCCTTATTTGATGTATGCAATGTATGTTGTTATTGTTATTTGCATTTTCCACATCAAATTATATACTTCTTGTGACCTGTTTTAATATCCGATTGTCATCCAAGGGTTTGTGTGAATGTTTACAGATTTTCATACGGTTTCATTTCCACTGCATCGATTGCAATGGATATCGGAAATCTTTTTCAATTTCCCAATATGTGCCGATATTTTCTTCTTAATCCTATAATTGTAAAACCTTGTTGTTGCACGGGGATTCTTTAAAACCATGCATGAGAAATCAAACCCTATCTTAGATATTAGTGTTTAAACCCAAGCGATGGATGCAAGTTTTTGTTTTTTAAGGTGGAAATTTCCTTCTGTCTAGCTCCAAGAGGATTACAATTGGTCTGAATTCATCTGGGCCACAAGCGGCCTATTTTTACCAAACTTCATGAGACAAAAAGACATTGTGTTGGAAAAAACGTGGGTGATTTGAAGGTTGGTTGGGATTTAAAAACCAACAGGCCAGGACACCACCATGGTTTGAAATTTTTTTTATCCGACAATGAGCTCTACAATTGGAGCTAACTGAAGTTGCAAAAATTGAAAAAGAAAGAAAAACTTATGTGAACTATATTCATTCTCTTCCATATTTTTGTCCATTGGTTCTCTAATATCGGTGTACCTTCAATATATTTACACAATCTCACTAAATGCCCCTTCAACTCTCGCTCATCCAGTATTTTTATTTTTGAATAGTCCACAATCACAGTTTTTGAAGGAAATCTATGAAGTTTAACGAAATGCTTCATTTCTTTTCTCAATCCTCTTTAGGGAATGACGCTTTTACCGTCGGATTCCCCCAAAGCGCTCCACCACGATGGTCTGCATGGGGGAATCTGAAGCATCTCGACGTACCATTATGATTTCCTACTGTGATTCCTCCAAAAGGCAAATAACGATCCCACCACCAGAAACTGTTTGGGTCTGTTCAACATTGATCTGCATGATATAAAATCTTGCTTAATTTTGAACAAAATCCCATAAAATGCCAACGGTATCTCAAGCACCAAAAGAAGTTTGTTGATCATTAAAATTAAAAACTAAAACTAACAGGTTCTCCATAAAACTAAAACTAACCCAAAATCCGTGAGCTAGAAAGAAATTGCCGCTGGAAAACACGTGGATGATTTGAAGGTTGGTTGGGATTTAAAAAATCAACAGGCCAAGACGCCACCATGGTTTTGAATTTTTTTATATCCAATAATGAGCTCTACTAATGAAGCTAACCAAAGTTGCATAACTTGAAAAAGAAAGAAAAACTTATGCGAATCTGAAGGTTGAAGAAAGGTTTATAGGAATCTAATGAGCGGTCATATTTATATTAGTTATGTTGAAAATAAATATAACAATAAGAAAATGACTTTGTGTTCATTGGATTGTAATTTTCAATTTCATATATCAAAGCTTACAACGCAGAGGGCCTCCACATTCCATCATGATGGTTTTGGGATCCACAAGGAGCGAAGGGCACCATGCATTTTCCTTTACGTGCAGTGAAGAGAAAAGGTAAAAATAAATTCAATGGAATTATTACGTCTATAAAAACTTGTGCCCCATGAGCTACAATATGTGCATGGAAGGGGGTTGGTTTCTACATTCATTACGTCATGAAAATTGGACAATAAGCTACTAATGGACATCTTGACTATATACTATCAATATTCAATACAAAGATTGACTTGGGATATTAAAAACTTGAAACAAAATATTTTGTTTACCTGTCAACCTTATTTGGTCATTCAATGATCTTCAATACATAAGAGTATAAGAGGACCCATGTGAATGGTTGACATGAAAAATGGTGTCGCTTGTGCAAATAGTTCAAATTTCTATTTCAAAGGTATAATCTCTCCACATCTGGGTCAGGTCTCAATTTCAAAGGCACAGTTCTTCCACGTCCAGGGGTTTCGAGGTTCTCTAAAGCTACCTAAAACTTGGAAAAAATCCTATAACTATTTCCCTTGGATTTTTGAAATTTTTTGCATTGTAAGATTCTATTTGCATTCAAAGATCAAGGAGAAAACATCGACTTATTCATCAAATGTTTTCAAATTTAAAAACTTTATGCATAAAACCTTTTTGTAGGAAACTTATTTTCACTTATGTGGTGATTTAGAAGTTTGATGTAACTTATTTTCACTTATTTTCCTAGACTTGCTTTCATCACATAAACTTATTATTTACACAACTTTCTCTCATTTTTAAAACATATCGAAGTTCTCTCCAGTGTTTCATTTCCCCCGCTTTAGGCGTATGCTAGTTTATAAACACCTTTATGATATATAAACTACTTTCACCTTAATAATGATAAAATACATAAATATAATAATAATATATAATTAATATAAATATATTACTATAGTTCCTATGTTAAAATATTTAATATAAATAAATATATACAGTTCATATGGTTTAATATAATTAAATATATAAACATATTATTTACTTATACATTATATAAATTAAATATATAAAAAAATAAAAAGAACAACAAATTTATTTTGTAATAAATGACCATGGCCATGGATGTGGTGGTTTCATTTTTGTTGAGATTGAGCAAACCCTCAAAATTAAGATCGCGATGTTCCATTCTTTATTCTTTGGCTTTCCATTAATTATTACTGCCACACAAACAAAGGTCGAAACCTGCAGTGAGCGAATTCCATCATGAGCCCATTCCTCATTTGCCAAGGAGCCGCTAAAAATAATGCCACTGTAAAATATTAATCGATAATTTAACAGTTACCCAATTGTTATGAGACATTGACACTATTGTGGCGTCAGGGGCAGGGGAAAATTAATGGTGTTATGGAAATTGTGGAAGAGGAGGACTTGGAGGGTATAATTCTTGTTTAGGGTATGCCAGACAGGAATAATAATAAGGGTTATGTTTTCCATTACTATGAGGGTTTTATGACATGGTACCAGCTAATAGACTAGAAGGAAAAATAGATGCTTGCAGACAATGGAGGGTCAAAGATCTTATGCTCACCAAGGTCAAAGGATTTCCAGCATGGACCGCTAAGGTACGCCAGTCTATTTTTCATCCCCATTTGTTTTCCCTATGATGTATGTTGTTGATGTTATTTGTATTTTCCACATCAAATTATATACTTCTTGTGCCCTGTTTTAGTCTCTGATTATTGTCGTCCAAGGGTTTGTGTGAATGTTTATAGATTTTCATAGGGTTTCATTTCCATTGCACCAATTGCAATGGCTATTGGCATCTTTTTCGATTGCCCAATATGTGTTGATATTTTCTTCTTAATCCTAGAATTGCAAAACCTAGTTTCTGCACCGGGATTCTCTGAAACCCTGCATAAGAAATCAAACCCTATATCAGATATTAGTGTTTAAACCCTTCTTAATCCTAGAATTGCAAAACCTGGTTTCTGCACTGGGAGTCTTTGAAACCCTGCATAAGAAATCAAACCCTATATCAGATATTAGTGTTTAAACCCAAGCGGCGGATGCATGTTTGTGTTTTTAAGGTGGAAATTTCTTATGTCTTGTATTCATTATGTGAATATGCATGCATCTGTTGACTGGGCATAAAGTTGGCCCTGCAAAGCTATGAATGCACCCATGATATGACCAATCTCACATGTATTAGTGCACCCCGATCGAAGCCTGCTCGCCAGCCAGAAAGACTGAATCTTGCTATCTGCCCGGATGAAGCGACGGACTAAAGTGAGTGGTAGACCAAAAAGAATGAATATCGTTGTCCATCCTGAGAAGCAATGAATATGGGCGTAAAGGTGAGATATTTACCAATTGAACCTATTGAATTAGAACCACCAAAAGTAGAGGTTGAGTTCTAAGAGACAGCATAAAGGTAAAGGCCCTAGTTTCAAAACCGGAAGCACGAGTGAGGGTATCATCCAGCTTAAAATTACAAGGATTTCTTTTTGGAAAATGGCCATACAATCAATTTCCCTAGCGAAGAGGTTTATTTCACCCATATTATATGGAATAACTTGTTTGAGACGAGGATACTGGATCTGTGGGTTTTAGATGGTGTATCCTCCCTCCATCTATATTGAGAAATGGGATATGAAATAACCCTCCCCAGACTCTTTATTTGCAAGTCTTTCAACTACAAAGTCTTGGTGCTCAGTCTTCTCATGCTTTTGCAGCAGCTTTAGGTGCTTCTTTATCAAGAAACCAAACTCGAGATCGTCAGCACATGATGACAAGGTCTCATATCCCCCACCCTGTTGGAATGGGATGAATATTTGGTGTGGCTGATAAGAAAAACATTGTTTTCCTAAACTCATTTAATGGAGTTTCTTCAAATGTGAGTGAATCTGCAGAAATTGCTGCTACTTTGTCAGGCATGAGCTTCTAATCTAATGGAGTAATGGAAGATGAAAAACATGTACAATAACACATGCAACAAGAGATATCAGAGCATCGAAATTATATTTTCCATCTCCAAAGTGATCAGAACCAAAATCAATAGCATTCACAACTTGGGAAGTCTCAAGTTGAATCAATACAGACACCCATTTTAACACAATCAATGCAACAGTCATGTGGTGTCCTTAATCAAAACAATAGGGCTCTGGAAGATTCTAACATGTCCTCTATCACTTCACAAGTGCAACATGAAAGTATTTGGTCTCCACAACAATTTGGATCTCTTACTCGTGATTTACCCTCAACAACAATGGAATCAGCATCAACTGCTGAAGGTATTTATAATATTGAAGGAACAAGTGGACCCTACCACAATGCAAATGTTTCTAATATGGGTGCTCTGAATTATGGTATGAATGGGTATCCAATTAATTCAATGTTACCATCCATGATGTCTGGATACCTTGCTCCGGGTAGTCTACATCCTACATTTGATAATGGTGTTGCTAGCATGGACTCAAGAAATACAGTAGGCGGTCTTTCTGGAGGAACATCCCGAGGCACTGGAGATTTGTAGAATCTCTATAGATTAGGTGGGCAGGTGACGACTAGACTTTAGGTGCTAGTTGACCCGTTATATGTTCAGTATTTGCAGAGGACAACAACTGAATATGCTACACAAATGGCTACAGGCTTGAGTGATCCTTCCATAGCAATAAATTACATGGGAGGACCTTATGTTGATGTGCTTGAATTTCAAAAAGCGTATTTGGGGGCATTGTTTGCTCAACAGAAGTCATAGTATGCCCTACCCTATTTAGGAAAAGGTGGCACTCTTAATCCAACATATAATTTTAACCCATCCTTTGGTCTCACAATTCCATTTCCAGGGAGTCCTATTGACAGTCCTGTGCTTCTGAGCTCTCCTGTAGCACCTGCAAGTCCACCTATTAGACCAAATGAACAGAACCATTGTTTCTCCACTGGTGCAAGAAGTTCATTTGGAGTAGTTGTTGGTTCATGGCATGCTGAAAATGGGGTGAATATGGAAGATGCATACGGGTCTTCTTTGTTGGAAGAATTCAAGAATAGTAAGACCCAATGTTTTGAACTATCAGATATTGCGAGGCATCTAGTTGAGTTTAGGTATATAAATTTTTCAATTAATCCATCATTACAAGCAAACTACATTAAATCCTATGAATCTAACTCTTTGTTTTTTACAGTTCTGATCAGTATGGGAGTCGATTTATTCAACAAAAACTAGAAACTGCAATAGTTGAGGAGAAAAACATGATGTTTCAGGAGATATTTCCTCAAGCATTAACTCTTATGATAGATGTCTTTGGGAATTATGTTATACAGAAGGTATATGTAATTTACCTATAAATTAAGTTCTACAAAGCTTCTTCTATTTTAGTCTCTATATAAATTGTCTTGTATGTAACTTTAAAGGAACCTATTTATGATTACTGTAACATGATTGTTTGTGCTCTCTTATTTCTTTGAGCATGGTACAACGAGCCAAAGGAAAGACCTAGCAAAAAAACGTTCTGGCCACATTTTAGCTCTTAGTCTTCAAATGTATGGCTGTCGTGTAATTCAGAAGGTAATTTCATTTCAACCTCCCTGTCAGTTGTCTTTTCACTGCAAAACTAATCTATTCTTGCACTTATTCTGTCTTTGTACTCTCTTTTTGGAATATCCCATTTTTGAGATATTATTCTCTGTTAATGTCTGCAAAGATTAATTTCTTTCATGATAGAAAAAAATATAAGTTTTACATGGTGGGATATCATACTTTAGTACCACTTTAGCTTGCAGTCAATTCATAATTGTGTAAGTACGTGTTAAGATACAAGTCAAAATGTTTTAAAATGTCATTTTAATGTTGTGTAGGTTACTTTCAAATCCCACATGTTTTATATTGGACAGTTTTTTTAATCCATAGGAAAAAATCTATGTATTTGATATTTCAAAGGGTGAAATCAAATTAAATTTAAAACTGTCTTTTCCGAATCAATTGACCTGTGCACACTAGTCCTATTACATTTATCCATGACTGATTTGGTCTACCAAGAACCTCCAAGAACTCCTAACCTAGCTGCTAAATGTGAAATTAAATGTTTTCGCATTATGGTTTAGAAAGTAACAAGAACCAGTCTATGTTTCCTTTGTCCCACCAACAACCCATCATGTAGATATTAGTATAGAGAAGTTTCATGAGCTGACAGGAGAGTTCCTCCTCTGAAAACTTGTTGAAGTAAAGTACCCTCCTGTAGAATCAAAGCGGCCTTAGATAGGTCCTGTGTTTTAAAAACCACCCAGATCAAAACCAGCCGGTCTGACTGGACAACACACTGGGCGGTTCAAAGCGGAAGCTGGCCCTAAGTATGAACCGGTCAGTTTGTTACCAAACCGATCTTAACTGGCCAGGCCCATAACTAACTAGCCGACCAGCTGGGAAACACCTTTGCTGGGTCAAAAAAACATTTAAAATTTTATTTTTTATAACCCTAAAATTTGATTTTTAACTAACCCTAAAATGCATACAAAAGCTATAAAAGAGACCCCCCTCCCTCCCATTTCACTCATAAGTTCTGTTGAGGCCTGGAAATTCACAGGTGGCAACAGTAAGGGATTCTCCCCAATAAAAATTCCCAACTAGCCCGTTGACTGTTTGGAATAGGGAATCCGTCCAGTTTGCGGTCCGGCTACCATAGGTCAAGAAACAAAACAAAGGCTTTACCGGTTGCGGCCCGACCCACCGAATTTTTTGTATTTTGACTTTAAGAAATGAGATGCAAGTGCCTAACTAAATGCAGAGCAATCAAGATGCAGGGAGCGGTCACAATGTGATGCGCAGGTTCTTACCTATAATATTATGCTCGCAAGCAGCCAAATCAGATATAAAAGCAACAACTAACTATCTTAACTATCCCTAGGGAGCAAGGTTATCATTTTGGGTGAGCAATACATTTTGCACATGCATTATGAAGAATCATAGGTAGCTGATATTTCTTTCAAGACACATGAACACTTCAAGATATTCAAATAACCAGATAGGCGATCATTTTATAACAATATTCATTACTCACAGTGAAATCAATATCCCAGAAACTACTGAAGAACATTCAACAAGAACACAGGTTCATAACATTAAATACTCTTACAGTAAATGAAACACAACTGAAAATGAAATAGTTCCTCTTCAACATTATTCATTGCATTGCATTGATACATTCCACTTTTTACTCTCTCCAATAGGCAAAAACTTGCAGTTTCCTTTGCAAAACGAAGTAGTTCCTCTTACAAGAAAACATTTACAAAATTTTCCAGGGGAAAAAGCCCTTTCTTCTTCCCACTTTCAAATATTTAAACTACAACTACTAAGTGCTTCGTTTTCCTCCCCAGACGCGTGGTCTTTTAGTTTCTTCAAGGATTCATATTTCGATCTTTCGTCAGTAGGTGATCATGAAACACTTGGTAACTGATCCGTTTCTGGGAACATGCCTTTACAACTACGGACTTCATCCTCCATTTGCCTCGTTTCAGTCATACCTCCGCCAAGCAGGTTAGTCTTTCTTCTTATCGTGGTGGATTAACCGGACTCCTTGAAACTGCCTGCAGTCAATTCACGAGCATGGTTCAACAGCAAATATTATCAATTAACCACCATCTCACAAGGAAATGGCCGGGTGCACCACATTCGGGCCTGGAAAAATATCCTATGGTCACCGCCGGGAAAAAACAAGTCGGCAGTCAGAAGGAAGCGGTCTCGGGGGCCAGAAGGATCTACCAGCCGTAACGTCGGGTGAGACTTAATTCGCAGCCAAGCGAAACGCGGGCAGGATATGCCATAAATCGGACGTCGAACGGTTTTTTGTTTCGAAAACCGGAAAACTCTAGGAGCTGCAACGGCGGAGGAGGGAAGCTAGAGGATACGCGGAGCAGACGGGAAACTTAGTCGGACGTAGGAAGACACTTGGATCGGGAGCAGAAGAAATCACCCAGCCGCAACGGCGGAGGAGGAGAGGCTACGGGAAAGCAATCAAAGGCTAAAATCAATCGGGCATCGGCTGGGTTCAGACTTCAGACGGAGAAAAGGTCTTAGAGCTGCAACGACGGAGAGGCTGAGACTTTGCAGCTTCCGATTCAAAAGCAAAAAGAGGCCCGACTACAGGAAAACTCAAATATTTGAGCATCGTTAACAACCAAAGTTGTTTTCTTCGCAAAGGCTGCCCTGAAGAACAAAATTTTACTCCTTCACGGCCAGAAATCCACGACTAAACTGAGAAAATAAACCTGCTGACATCTAATCTTCAACGTAAAATGAAAATAATATATGCTCGAGAAGCTCAAGAATTTAACGATCCCACCAAGCAAAAATGATGAGGAGGGGCCCAAAATTTAAATAAATTTGGGGGGGAACAGTTGCGGCAGCAACAACTGGCGATTACCTGGTGAACCTAGATCTCTGGGTGATTATACTTTGAGAAACAGATGGTTTAACCAGAATGCTTCAAATGAATTCTTCCGGCGATATGGATTCCTCAACCGACAGAAGTGTGTACCTTAATCATTGATGATGTTCCATTTGGGGGGAAGGGAAAACCGAGACCTTCAAGTCCAGACAACTATGTTGAGGCCAGAGTATGAGTTTCATTATTACCTCTGTTTTCAGGTAGTTAATAGCGTGGACACCACAGGATTATAGCAGATAGTGAACAGCAGTGTTCGTTTGTTCCCCATTCCCATGCCATTTTAACAACTTTTGTGCTTTTTGGACTTTTGTCCCTTTCATCTGAGTCCTTCTGTACACCTTTCTTACTGAATTTTAATTCAGGATCCTCTATCCCATAGTGCCCTTTTGTGTGAGTGGTGTACTTTAAGCTTCAGCTCACGGACGGAGAGGATCTTTTGGCAATTTAGTATTTATAATTCAGCACTTGTTTTGATTTATGATGCTTTTATAGAAGTTTTGACTCTTTACTTGTCTTTTGGCATTCGTTTCTTGGCATGGGATCATTTATATTTAATACACTGTTCAACCTGCTTCTGCCCATGGGTATTTTACTGACGCTCCTTAGAACATTTTAAATGTGACGTGGATGGAGCCTCGACATAGTACTCTAGACTTTTCGAATCCGGTTTAATTCACAGGGGTTAAGCAGGAATTCAATGCACACAACATTTTATTCAAGAAAAATGCTAGGCTGGAAGAAATATTTTAGCAATACACAGGCTGACACTCAACGTATTTGCTATTCCTGAAAGACCTTAATATCCTTCAGACGACCGTAAGTTTGTTCCCTTTATTGAAAATCAGAAACTTAAAATTAAATCAAATGAAAGCATGACTCGAAAAAAACCACACAGCTTATTTATATACAAGGAAGAAAGAAGAAAGAAACTCAAGAAAAGTAAGGCTTGAGAACCAAACCATTGACTGGCAAGTTCTCCTCCCATCCCTGTAAATCCTGCAGTTTATATGTAGCAGGGCCAAGTTTGGCTACAATCTGAAAGGGGCCTACCCATAACTGCTGGAATTTGGTATGCTTTCCTTTCTCATCATGGGGGTGGTCCCATTTGAGGACTAAGTATCCTACTTCAAACTCTTTTGTCCTAGCTTTATGCTTGTCAAACCATCTCTTAACTGACTCTTGCTATTTTTTAAAACGTTCTCTAGCCTTGGATCTGGCCTCTTCTGCCTTCAGGAGATTATATATTCTTATTTGGAGAACCTCATCATCCGACCCCCTAGACTCTTGAGCTAGTATGGAAGATGTCAGCATGATATTGGGAGGCAGGATAGCTTCCTTACCGTATGCAAGGGTATAGGGTGACACTCCTATTGCAGACTTGGGGGTGACTCTATCAGCCCACAGGGCGTTGGGTAAGGATGAGTGCCAACTTCGCTGGTTTTCTATTACAATCTTCTTCAGGATTCTAATGAGGTTTTTATTGGAGGATTCAGCCAGGCCATTCCCTTGCGGATAGTAGTTAGCAGAATAATGTAATTTTATTCCTTTGTCATGAGAAAATGCAATTAATTTAATTGATGAAAAGTATTTATCATTATCAAAAACTAATGAAATTGGAACTCCAAACCTGGTCATGATATGATCTTGTAGAAAGCTGATGACTTTGCCTTCATTTATCTTGCGCAATGGGATAGCTTCGACCCATCGAGTGAAATAATCAGTCGCAGTAAGAATGTACTAGTGCAGCAGTGAAGAATTTGGCTTTATTTCTCCAATGATGTCCAATCCCCACTGTTCGAAAGGTTCTGTGATCATAACAGGCTTTATAGGTGCGGCTGCTTTGGGCTGTCTTCCACCACACCTTTGACAAATATCACATTTCCTGACATGTGCATGTGCGTCCTTGAAGAGCGTGGGCCAATAGTAACCGGCTCTAAGGATTTTGTGGGCTGTAGTGTCGCTGAAATAATGTCCCCCAGCCGGACCGTCATGTAATTCTTCCATTACTTTCTTTGCATCTTCCTTTTCTAAACACCTAAGGAGAATCTCATCATAATTCTTTCTGAATAACACTCCTTCAACAAGATGATAGGAGGCTGAATTGAGACACAGAGCTCTTCTTTGTTTGGAATTCCAATGTTCTGGTAATATCCATGACTGTAAGTAATGCAAAAGGTCCCTATACCAGGACTTAGGAGCTGTAAACAGAGGGCATACATCCATTACATGCAATTCGGCTTCCTCTTCCCATGCTTGTTCTTCGTTGTTTCTACTTCCAGTCATCAATTTGCATAGCCCTTGACCTTTCACTATAGTAGCCAGTTTGAATTCAAGGTCGTATTCTTGAAGGGCTGTTACCGAGTTGCCCCTTCTTTCTCCCAACTCTTTCTGAATGAGAAGAGATCTTACCGCTGGGTAAGGGACTATTACCTTGGTCCGATTTTTTAATATATAAGGCCTGAAAAGCTTCACTGCCTTAAATACTGCATAAGCCTGCTTATCAACGGCTGGGTAGTTTAATTCAGCCCCTTGAAGCCCAGTGCTCATGAAAGATATTGGGAATTCATCATCCCCGTCCTCCTTTTGTGTAAGGACGACTGCCAATGAATCATCGGATGCAAATGTGTACATAATGAATTCTTTATCAAAGTCTGGACTTTTCAGGGAGGGCGCATGGGAAACATCAGTCTTGATTTTGTTGAACGCAGTCTTTTCAGTTTCAGTCCACTTAAACTGTGCATTTTGCTTGACCATCTGCTGCAGCGGCTTGACAGTCTGAGCAAAATCAGGCACAAACCTTCGTACAAAATTTATTGTCCCCATGAACGATTGCATTCCTTTTTTATTATGGGGCATAGGAATTTGTTCAATGGCCTTGATTCTTTCTGGGTCTATTTGACACTATATGCCCCAGTAATTTGCCTTCTGTGACCGCGAATACACACTTCTTAGGATTGAGGGAAATGCCATAATTCCGACAGCGCTTGAAAATTTGCTTTAGGTGGAACGCGTGCTCCCCTCTTTTCTTCAAAAATATTGTGATATCATCAAGGTATACAACCACACTTCATCCAATCAGTCCACAGAGAGCTATATCCATCGCTCTCTGAAATGTCGCGCCAGCATTAATCAGTCCAAAAGGCATTCTTCTATATGCAAAAGTTCCCCATTTAGTTATGAACGTCGTCTTCAATCTATCTTCCTCGGCCACTAACACTTGGTTGTAGCTAGAGAATCCGTCTAACAATGAAAACAATTCAGAACCAGAAACCATCTGTAGCAATTGCTCCATGGGAGGAACCGGATAGTTGTCTTTGTCTGAGGTGCGGTTTAAGTTTCTGAAGTCCACGCATAGTCTGATTTCTCCCAACTTTTTCCTGATCGGCACCAAATTCGACACCCACTCTGAGTGCCGGACTTTAAAAATAATCCTAGCGTCCAGCAGTTTTTTCACCTCGCTTTGAATCAATGGCTCCAACTTGGGGTGCATCTTCGTTAATGACTGCTGATATGGCTTGACACTTGCTTTAATAGGGATGATATGCTTGATAATGCTGGTGTCGTAGGGTTTCAAATATGCGTATGTCCAGGAAAAGACATCTCTATACTGCTTGAACAAACTGACAAACCTATCCCTTTCGGCAGGTGAACAACATTTGCCAAGGTTCACAAACTTAGGATCCGTCTCAGTCCCCAAGTTTATCAGTTCGAACTGTAGAGTTGAACTGTGCATCTTCACATTAGAGGGTCTTCTAAAATTTTTGTTCAAGTCAAACATATTTTCTAACATTCTGACCCCTTTGGGAATGAAATTGTCATATCTCATCTCAGCCTGATGTTCCTCATCGTCGATAATGGCCCCTTTAAAGGTCTCATCATTGGTCAAGCATTCGATTATTTGTTGATCATCGTCAAATACTCGCAAATTGGTGATCATGTCGGGTACTGATGGCCTGAAAAGTAATTCAATAGAGCATTTGTTATTAGTGGGAACCAGTCGGGCAGCTGATGTGGCCAAAAGATCAGCGACCGCGTTTTTCATTCTTGGGATTGAAACAATATTGAATGCATGAAAACATTTAAGAAAATCCCATACCTCCCTTTGGTAAGCTTTCAAATGGGGGGAAACACAATGTATTTGATTTCTTATTTGCTTTACAACTATTTCTGAATCCCCAAAAACTTTTAAATTACTAATCTTTAGCTCAATCGCTTTCTTGAGTCCCTGCAGTAGTGCTTCATACTCAGCCGTATTGTTAGTACACTCAAACTCTAACCTACAGGACAGGAAGTGTTTATTTTTTTGTGGATCAATGAGGACGCAGCTGGCCCCTGACCCTTCTAATGTTTTAGATCCATCAAAAAATAAAGTCCAAAAAACATTATCTACCGAAAAAGAATCTACTTCTACTGCTAAATCTACTATTTTACAATCAAACTCATCAGCCTGTGAGAAACGAAGGAGTTCAGGCTGGGCGTCAGATATGTCACTGGCCTCTTCCGCTTGATAGTTCCCTGGTTCCAGTTCGAGAAAGTAGTTTCCCAACACAGGTTCGACTGGTATATTATTCTCGTTTAGTTGGGAAACGTTGTACTTCATGTGAGGCTCCCTCAAAACCTTAATCTAATTGGGGCTTCCTTTGTATGGCAACCACAGGTGTGACCAATCTGAGGTGAAATATCCATTCAATTTAGCTGACCAATCTCTGCTCAGGACTAGGCCATAAGCGTCTGGTATATCAGCCACCACGATGTTGATAACTTGGCATACTTTATCATTTGATGCCAGACGAATTAGAACATCCTCCATTTCACCAATTACCTTAACATCGGTTCTATCCAATTGCACCACCCTCCATGTGGTTGCCTTAAACTGCCCATTGATTTTCTTACATACTGATACGGGCATGACATTAATTGATGCCCCTGAGTCTACTAGACAATTGTGAACGTTATGATTAAAAATTTCAAATGTCAGGAGGAAGGGTGGATGTTTAGTTTTAGACTTACCTTCAGTGCTAGCTTCTCCAATTTCTTCTTCATCCCAAGGCTGATTATTAGCGAGCATCTTTTCTTCTGATGTTTCAAGTGCTTTCAACAACTTTTCTTTCTGCTGGGGTACTTTGCACATTTCAAACAGCAGGACATTTGCCTTTATCTTCTTTAAATCTTCAACAATGTCATATTCAATTTGTTGTTTAATGGACTGAGACTTATCAGAACTCACCCTCTCTTCATTTGGCTTGGGAAACATCCTGTCCTGCTTGGGATCTTGACTGGTAATAGTGAATTCCGGAACCTTATCAGCCAAGGATTTATCTTGAAACTTTTTCTTGATGTTTCTTTGCAGCCTTCTGATTTTTGGAAGCAAAAGACTGTCATCACTAATCGTCCCTTGGCTTCTAGTTGTCACGTTAGCTTCCCTCCCATCCTTGTGTCCCTGAGTATTTTCATCTTCTGCATCGAGCAAGGAGACAGAATTCCATAATGCCAAGGTCTCTTCTTCCTGTCCTTTTGTAGAGGTAGAAGCAACACTTTCTTTCTTTTCATCATCATCTTCTTCTGTTAGTATCGAATCTAACATCTGATTCATAACTAACGTCATTGAATTTATCCATTGCGGACAATTCCTTTCGGAGTGAGGCTGCTGGTGAAAGGTGCAAAAATTTTCCATTCCTATCTCTGTCAGGTTCATAGACGCAGTATTGTGAGGAGGAGGTTGGGACTGATTGTTCTCTTCCCTTTTCTTATAATAAGGCTTGTAGAACTTTTGTGTTTCCTTCTCATTTTCTATGTCTATGATCTTATTAGACATATTTTGCATCATTTTGGCCATATTCTCCATGTCTGGTGACTTTTTTTCCTTAGGCTTATTGAACAGTAAGGTCTTCCGTCCTGCGCCTCTTTCTCCCGATTGTTTCGGATAGTCTTTGATACTTTCTCTTTCCACTTCCACCACTTCTGGTTCTTAGTAGGTCTCTTTCAAAGTAGGCTTGGCCCTACCTTTAGCAAACATGGCTAAATATGGAGCCAAAGCTGAAGTGTAGTACTCAATTAGTACTTTATCTGAAGGCTTGTCTGTTTCGGAATTTTTTTATAGATATGCTACTTACCTTTGCGTGAAACTGTGTACCTTTTATTTTTTCTCTTTATTCAAAGCACACAGTCCTTTCATGAGGGACGCGTGAGTCTTTTGAACTGCATACTTACTTCTGAAAATTCTCTCGAAAGTATCCCAATCCGGGATAGAATTAGCAGGCAACCCAAAGTACCAAGATGCAGCAGCTCCTTTGAGGGTATGTGGGAAAAGTCTGCACACTACATCCTCATGTTCCCCAGCCCTCAGGCCTTCTATTTCCAAGTAGAAACTTTGTAGGTGATCGTCCACTAGGATCTTCTCATTGGGGTCAAATTTAGGCAGTAAATTCTCAAAGGCTTGAGGTAGGTCATGCAAAGGGGGAGTTAGGTTTAGAGGTGACCTGGCTTTCCAAGCTGGCGGTGGATTTGGTGGATTAGGTGGAGGTTGATTTGGGTTAACACCGGCCATGAGTTGAGGCGGAGAGTGTGGAGGGGAAACAACAGGAGTGTGAGGAGGTGAACCAATAGGGGTGTGAACAGGAGAGCTATAAGGGGTGTCTGGGCCTACTTGGTTCAAAGGCAATTAAACTTCCTGTAAGGTGGTTTCCACAAGTTCTTCCCAATCTCCAACCAACAGTGAATCTTCTACTATAGGACAGTCTTTCTTCTTGTACTCTCTTCTAGGCAATTCGTGGATAATCGGAAACCCTCCAATTTTCTTTACGTAAGCACGGGTATGTCTTCTCAGGTCGTTAACAATTTCATTGCGAACAGGATATAGATGTTCCCTATTTTCTTCTTCCGAAATTAGATTACGCATTCCACTACTTTCAGAACTGTAACTAGCGGAATAATCTCGGTAAAACGGGTTTCCTCAGCCAACCATGCACTGGAGGCCCTCCTTCTAGTGCCAAAACTGTTGAGGCCTAGAAATTCGGAGGTGGCAACAGTAAGGGATTCTCCCCAATCAACGTTCCCAACTAGCCTGTTGACTGTTTGGAATAGGGAATCCATCCGGTTTGCGGTCTGGCTACCATAGGTCAAGAAACAAAACAAAGGCTTTACCGGTTGCGGCCCGACCCACCGAATTTTTTGTATTTTGACTTTAAGAAATGAGATGCAAGTGCCTAACTAAATGCAGAGCGATCAAGATGCAGGGAGTAGTCACAATGTGATGCGCAGGTTCTTACCTATCATCTTATGCTCGCAAGCAGCCAAATCAAATATAAAAGCAACAACTAACTATCTTAACTATCCCTAGGGAGCAAGGTTATCATTTTGGGTGAGCAATACATTTTGCACATGCATTATGAAGAATCACAGGTAGCTGATATTTCTTTGAAGACACATGAACACTTCAAGATATTCAAATAACCAGATAGCCGATCATTTTATAACAACATTCATTACTCACAGTGAAATCAATATCCCAGAAACTACTGAAGAACATTCAACAAAAACACAGGTTCATAACATTAAATACTCTTACAGTAAATGAAACACAGCTGAAAATGAAATAGTTCCTCTTCAACATTATTCATTGCATTGCATTGATACATTCCACTTTTTACTCTCTCCAACAGGCAAAAAATTGCAGTTTCCTTTGCAAAACGAAGTAGTTCCTCTTACAAGCAAACATTTACAAAATTTTCCAGGGGAAAAAGCCCTTTCTTCTTCCCACTTTCAAATATTTAAACTACAACTACTGAGTGCTTCGTTTTCCTCCCCAGACGCGTGGTCTTTCAGTTTCTTCAACGCTTCATATTCCGATCTTTCGTCAGTAGGTGATCATGAAACACTTGGTAACTGATCCGTTTCTGGGAACATGCCTTTACAACTCCGGACTTCCTCCTCCATTTGCCTCGTTTCAGTCATACCTCCACCAAGCAGGTTAGTCTTTCTTCTTATCATGGTGGATTAACCAGTCTCCTTGAAACTACCTGCAGTCAATTCACGAGCATGGTTCAATAGCAAATATTATCAATTAACCACCATCTCACAAGGAAATGGCCGAGTGCACCACATTCGGGCCTGGCAAAATATCCTATGGTCACCGGCGGGAAAAAACAAGTCGACAGTCAGAAGGAAGCGGGCTTGGGGGCCAGAAGGATCTTCCAGCCGTAACGTCGGGTGAGACTTAATTCGCAGCCAAGTGAAACGCGGGCAGGATATGCCATAAATCGGACGTCAGACAGTTTTTTGTTTCAGAAACCGGAAGACTCTAGGAGCCGCAACGGCAGAGGAGGGAAGCTAGAGGATACGCGGAGCGGACGGGAAACTTAGTCGAATGTGGGAAGACACTCTAGGAGCCGCAACGACGGAGGAGGGAAGCTAGAGGATACGCGGAGCAGACGGGAAACTTAGTCGGACGTAGGAAGACACTTAGATCGGGAGCAGAAGAAATCACCTAGCCGAAACGGCGGAGGAGGAGAGGCTACAGGCAAGCAATCGAAGGCTAAAATGAATCGGGCATCGGATGGGTTCAGACTTCGGACAGAGAAAAGGTCTTAGAGCTGCAACGGTGGAGAGGCTGAGACTTTGCAGCTTCCGATTCAAAAGCAAAAAGAGGCCCGACTACAGGAAAACTCAAATATTTGAGCACCGTTAACAACCAAAGTTGTTTTCTTCGCAAAGGCTGCCCTGAAGAAAAAAAATTTACTCCTTCACGGCTAGAAATCCACGACTAAACTGAGAAAATAAATCTGCTGACATCCAATCTTCAACGTAAAACGAAAAGAAGATATGCCCGAGAGGCTCAAGCATTTAACGATCCCACCAAGCAAAAATGATGAGGAGGGGCCCAGAATTTAAATAAATTTGGGGGGGAACAGTTGCGGCAGCAACAACTGGAAATTACCTGGTGAACCTAGATCTCTGGGTGATTATACTTTGAGAAACAGACTGTTTAACCAGAATGCTTCTAATGAATTCTTCCGGCGATATGGATTCCTCAACCGACAGAAGTGTGTACCTTAATCATTAATGATGGTCCATTTGGGGGGAAGGGAAAACCGAGACCTTCAAGTCCAGACAACTATGTTGAGGCCAGAGTATGAGTTTCATTATTACCTCTGTTTTCAGGTAGTTAATAGCGTGGACACCACAGGATTGCAGCAGATAGTGAACAGCAGTGTTCGTTTGTTCCCCGTTCCCATGCCATTTTAACAGCTTTTGTGCTTTTTGGACTTTTGTCCCTTTCATCTGAGTCCTTCTGTACACCTTTCTTACTGAATTTTAATTCAGGATCCTCTATCCCATAGTGCCCTTTTGTATGAGTGGTGTACTTTAAGTCTCAGCTCACGGACGGAGAGGATCTTTTGGCAATTTAGTATTTATAATTCAGCACTTGCTTTGATTTATGATGCTTTTATAGAAGTTTTAACTCTTTACTTGTCTTTTGGCATTCGTTTCTTGGCATGGGATCATTTATATTTAATACACTGTTCACCTTGCTTCTGCCCATGGGTCTTTTACTAACGCTCCTTAGAACATTTTAAATGTGACGTGGATGGAGCCCCGACATAGTACTCCAGACTTTTCGAATCCGGTTTAATTCACAGGGGTTAAGCAGGACTTCAATGCACACAACATTTTATTCGAGAAAAATGTTAGGCTGGAAGAAATATTTTAGCAATACACAGGATGACACTCAACGTATTTGCTATTCCTGAAAGACCTTAATATCCCTCAGATGACCGTAAGTTTGTTCCCTTTATTGAAAATCAAAAACTTAAAATTAAATCAAATGAAAGCATGACTCGAAAACAACCACACAACTTATTTATATACAAGGAAGAAAGAAGAAAGAAACTCAAGAAAAGTAAGGCTTGAGAACCAAACCATTGACTGGCAAGTTCTCCTCCCATCCCTGTAAATCCTGCAGTTTATATGTAGCAGGGCCAAGTTTGGCTACAATCTGAAAGGGGCCTACCCATAACTGCTGGAATTTGGTATGCTTTCCTTTCTCATCATGGGGGTGGTCCCATTTGAGGACTAAGTCTCCTACTTCAAAGTCTTTTGTCCCAGCTTTATGCTTTTCAAACCATCTCTTAACTGACTCTTGCTGTTGTTTAAAATGTTCTCTAGCCTTGGATCTGGCCTCTTCCGCCTTCAGGAGATTATATATTCTTATTTGGAGAACCTCATCATCCGACCCCCTAGACTCTTGAGCTAGTATGGAAGATGTCAGCATGATATTGGGAGGCAGGATAGCTTCCTTACCATACGCAAGGGTATAGGGTGACACTCCTATTGCAGACTTGGGGGTGACTCTGTCAGCCCACAGGGCGTTGGGTAAGGATGAGTGCCAACTTCGCTGGTTTTCTATTACGGTCTTCTTCAGGATTCTAATGAGGTTTTTATTGGAGGATTCAACCAGGCCATTCCCTTGCGGATAGTAGTTAGCAGAATAATGTAATTTTCTTCCTTTGTCATGAGCAAATGCAATTAATTTAATTGATGAAAAGTATTTAGCATTATCAAAAACTAATGAAATTGGAACTCCAAACCTGGTCATGATATGATCTTGTAGGAAGATGATGACTTCGTCTTCATTTATCTTGTGCAATGGGATAGCTTCGACCAATCGAGTGAAATAATCAGTCACAGTAAGAATGTACTTGTGCAGCAGTGAAGAATTTGGCTTTATTTCTCCAATGATGTCCAATCCCCACTGTTCGAAAGGTTCTGTGATCATAACAGGCTTTAGAGGTGCGGCTGCTTTGGGCTGTCTTCCACCACACCTTTGACAAATATCACATTTCCTGACATGTGCATGTGCGTCCTTGAAGAGCGTGGGCCAATAGTAACCGGCTCTAAGGATTTTTTGGGCTGTAGTGTCACCGGAATAATGTCCCCCAGCTGGACCGTCATGTAATTCTGCAATTACCTTATTTGCATCTTCCTTTTCTAAACACCTAAGGAGAATCCCGTCATAATTATTTCTGAATAACACTCCTTCAACAAGATGATAGGAGGCTGACTTGAGACACAGATCTCTTCTTTGTTTGGAATTCCAATGTTCTAGTAATATCCCTGACTGTAAGTAATGCATAAGGTCCCTATACCAGGACTCAGGAGCTGTAAACAGAGGGCATACATCCATTACATGCAATTTGGCTTCCTCTTCCCATGCTTGTTCTTCGTTGTTTCTACTTCCAGTCATCAATTTGCATAGCCCTTGACCTTTCACTATAGTAGCCGGTTTGAATTCAAGGTCGTATTCTTGAAGGGCTGTTACCAAGTTGCCCCTTCTTTCTCCCAACTCTTTCTGAATGAGAAGAGATCTTACCGCTGGGTAAGGGACTATTAACTTGGTCTGATTTTTTAATATATAAGGCCTGAAAATATTCACTGCCTTAAATACTGCGTAAGCCTTCTTATCAATGGCTGGGTAGTTTAATTCAGCCCCTTGAAGCCCAGTGCTCATGAAAGAGATTGGGAATTCATCATCCCCGTCCTCCTTTTGTGTAAGGACAGCTTCCAATGAATCATCGGATGCAAATGTGTACATAATGAAGTCTTTATCAAAGTCTGGACTTTTCAGGGAGGGTGCATGGGAAACATCAGTCTTGATTTTGTTGAACGCAGTCTTTTCAGTTTCAGTCCACTTAAACTATGCATTTTGCTTGACCATCTGCTACAGCGGCTTGACAGTCTGAGCAAAATCAGGCACAAACCTTCGTATGAAATTTATTGTCCCCATGAAGGATTACATTCCCTTTTTATTATGGGGCATAGGAATTTGTTCAATGTCCTTGATTCTTTCTGGGTCTATAGATATACCTTTCTTTGACACTATATGCCCCAGTAATTTGCCTTCTATGACCGCGAATACGCACTTCTTAGTTTTGAGGGAAATGCCATACTTTCGACAGCGCTCGAAAATTTGCTTTAGGTGGAACACGTGCTCCCCTCTTTTCTTCAAAAATATTGTGATATCATCAAGGTAGACCACCACACTTCATCCAATCAGTCCACGGAGAGCTATATCCATCGCTCTCTGAAATTTCGCGCCAACATTAATCAGTCCAAAAGGCATTCTTCTATATGAAAAAGTTCCCCATTTAGTTATGAACGTCGTCTTCAATCTATCTTCCTCGGCCACTAACACTTGGTTGTAGCTAGAGAATCCGTCTAACAATGAAAACAATTCAGAACCAGAAACCATCTGTAGCAATTACTCCATGGGAGGAACCGGATAGTTGTCTTTGTCTGAGGCGCGGTTTAAGTTTCTGAAGTCCACGCACAGTCTGATTTCTCCCAACTTTTTCCTGACCGGCACCAAATTTGACACCCACTCTGAGTGCCGGACTTTAAAAATAATCCTAGCGTCCAGCAGTTTTTTCACCTCGCTTTGAATCAATGGCTCCAACTTGGGGTGCATCTTCCTTAACGGCTGCTGATATGGCTTGACACTTGCTTTAATAGGGATGATATGCTTGATAATGCTGGTGTCGTAGGTTTTCAAATATGTGTATGTCCAGGCAAAGACATCTCTATACTACTTGAACAAACTGACAAACCTATCCCTTTCGGCAGGTGAACAGCATTTGCCGAGGTTCACAAACTTAGGATCCGTCTTAGTCCCCAAGTTTATCAGTTCGACCTATAGAGTTGAACTATGCGTCTTCACATTAGAGGGTCTTCTAAACTTTTTGTTCAAGTCAAACATCTTTTCTAACATTCTGACCCCTTTGGGAATGAAATTGTCATATCTCATCTCAGCCTGATGTTCCTCATTGTCGATAATGGCCCCTTTAAAGGTCTCATCATTGGTCAAGCATTCGATTATTTGTTGATCATCATCAAATACTCGCAAATTGGTGATCATGTCGGGTACTGATGGCTTGAAAAGTAATTCAATAGAGCATTTGTTATTAGTGGGAACCAGCCGGGCAGCTGATGTGGCCAAAAGATCAGCGGCCGCATTTTTCATTCTTGGGATTGAAACAATATTGAATGCATGAAAACATTTAATCAAATCCCATAACTCGCTTTGGCAAGCTTACAAATGGGGGGAAACAGAATGTATTTGATTTCTTATTTGCTTTACAACTATTTCTGAATCCC
This sequence comes from Pseudotsuga menziesii, assembly GCA_001517045.1. NCBI lineage: Eukaryota > Viridiplantae > Streptophyta > Pinopsida > Pinales > Pinaceae > Pseudotsuga > Pseudotsuga menziesii. The sequence goes on from LPNX011012355.1 coordinate 50,429, forward strand.
CAAAAACTTTTAAATTACTAACCTTTAGCTCAATCGCTTTCTTGAGTCCCTGCAGTAGTGCTTCATACTCAGCCGTATTGTTAGTACACTCAAACTCTAACCTACAGGACAGGAAGTGTTTATTTTTTTGTGGATCAATGAGGACGCAGCTGGCCCCTGACCCTTCTAATGTTTTAGATCCATCAAAAAATAAAGTCCAAAAAACATTATCTACTGAAAAAGAATCTACTTCTACTGCTAAATCTACTATTTTACAATCAAACTCATCAGCCTGTGAGAAACGAAGGAGTTCAGGTTGGGCGTCAGATATGTCGCTGGCCTCTTTCGCTTGATAGTTCCCTGGTTCCAGTTCGAGAAAGTAGTTTCCCAACACAAGTTCGACTGGTATATTCTTCTCGTCCAGTTGGGAAACATTGTACTTCATGTGAGGCTCCCTCAAAACCTTAATCTGATTGGGGCTTCCTTTGTATGGCAACCACAGGTGTGACCAATCTGAGGCAAAATATCCATTCAATTTAGCTGACCAATCTCTGCTCAGGACCAGGCCATAAGCGTCTGGTATATCAGCCACCACGATGTTGATAACTTGGCATACTTTATCATTTGATGCCAGACGAATTAGAACGTCCTCCATTTCACCAATTACCTTAACGTCGATTCTATCCAATTGCACCACCCTCCATGTGGTTGGCTTAAACTTCCCATTCATTTTCTTACATACTGATACGGGCATGACATTAATTGACGCCCCTGAGTCTACTAGACAATTGTGAAGATTATGATTAAAAATTTCAAAAGTCGGGAGGAAGGGTGGCTGTTTAGTTTTAGACTTACCTTCAGTGCTAGCTTCTCCAATTTCTTCTTCGTCCCAAGGCTGATTATTAGCGGGCAGCTTTTCTTCTGATGTTTCAAGTGCCTTCAACAACTTTTCTTTCTGCTGGGGTACTTTGCACATTTCAAACAGCAGGACATTTGCCTTTATCTTCTTTAAATCTTCAACAATTTCATATTCAATTTGTTTTTTAATGGACTGAGACTTATCAGAACTCACCCTCTCTTCGTTTGGCTTGGGAAACATCCTATCCTGCTTGGGATCTTGACTGGTAATAGTGAATTCCGGAACCTTATCAGCCAAGGATTTATCTTGAAAGTTTTTCTTGATGTTTCTTTGCAGCCTTCTGATTTTTGGAAGTAAAAGACTGTCATCACTAATCATCCCTTGGCTTCTAGTTGTCACGTTAGCTTCCCTGACATCCTTGTGTCCCTGAGTATTTTCATCTTCTGCATCGAGCAAGGAGACAGAATTCCATAATGCCAAGGTCTCTTCTTCCTGTCCTTCTGTAGAGGTAGAAGTAGCACTTTCTTTCTTTTCATCATCATCTTCTTCTGTTTGTCTCGAATCTAACATCTGATTCATAACTAACGTCATTGAATTTATCCATTGTGAACAATTCCTTTCGGAGTGAGGCTGCTGGTGAAAGGTGCAGAAATTTTCCATTCCTATCTCTGTCAGGTTCATAGACGCAGTATTGTGAGGATGAGGTTGGGACTGATTGTTCTCTTCCCTTTTCTTATAATAAGGTCTGTAGAACTTCTGTGTTTCCTTCTCCTTTTCTAAGTCTATGATCTTATTAGACATCTTTTGCATCATTTTGGCCATATTCTCCAGGTCTAGTGACTTTTCTTCCTTAGGCTTATTGAACAGTAAGGTCTTCCTTCCTGCGCCTCTTTCTCCCGATTGTTCCGGATAGTCTTCGATACTTTCTCTTTCCATTTCCACCACTTCTTCTTCTTAGTAGGTCTCTGTCAAAGTAGGCTTGGACCTACCTTTAGCAAACATGGCTAAATATGGAGCCAAAGCTGAAGTGTAGTACTCAATTAGTACTTTATCTGAAGGCTTGTCTGTTTCGGAATTTTTTTTTAGATATGCTGCAAACCTATGCGTGAAACTGTGTACCTTTTATTTTTTCTCTTTCTTCAAAGCACACAGTCCTTTCATGAGGGCCGCGTGAGTCTTTTGAACTACATACTTACTTCTGAAAATTCTCTCGAAAGTATCCCAATCCGGGATAGAATTAGTAGGCAACCCAAAGTACCAAGATGCAGCAGCTCCTTTGAGGGTATGCGGGAAAAGTCTGCACACTACATCCTCATGTTCCCCAGCCCTCGGGCCTTCTATTTCCAAGTAGAAACTTTGTAGGTGATCGTCCACTAGGATCTTCTCATTGGGGTCAAATTTAGGCAGTAACTTCTCAAAGGCTTGAGGTAGGTCATGCAAAGGGGGAGTTAGGTTTAGAGGTGACCTGGATTTCCAAGCTGGCGGTGGATTTGGTGGATTAGGTGGAGGTTGATTTGCGTTAACACCGGCCATGAGTTGAGGTGGAGAGTGCGGAGGGGAAACAACAGGAGTGTGAGGAGGTGAACCAACAGGGATGTGAACAGGAGAGCTATAAGGGGTGTCTGGGCCTACTTGGTTCAAAGGAAATTCAACTTCCTGTAATGCGGTTTCCATAAGTTCTTCCCAATATCCAACCAACAGTGAATCTTCTACTATAGGACGGTATTTCTTCTTGTACTCTCTTCTAGGCAATTCATGGATAATCGGCAACCCTCCAATCTTCTTTACGTAAGCACGGGTATGTCTTCTCAGGTCGTTAACAATTTCGTTGTGAACAGGATATAGATGTTCCCTGTTTTCTTCTTCCGAAATTGGATTACGCGGTCCACTACTTTCAGAATTGTAACCAGCGGAATAATCTCAGTAAAACGGGTTTCCTCGGCCAGCCATGCACTGGAGGCCCTCCTTCTAGCGCCAAAACTGTTGAGGCCTAGAAATTCGCAGGCGGAAATAGTAAGGGATTCTCCCCAATCAATGTTCCCAACTAGCCTGTTGACTGTTTGGAATAGGGAATCCATCCGGTTTGCGGTCTGGCTACCATAGGTCAAGAAACAAAACAAAGGCTTTACCGGTTGCAGCCTGGCCCACCGAATTTTTTGTATTTTGACTTTAAGAAATGAGATGCAAGTGCCTAACTAAATGCAGAGCGATCAAGATGCAGGGAGTGGTCACAATGTGATGCGCAGGTTCTTACCTATCATCTTATGCTTGCAAGCAGCCAAATCAGATATAAAAGCAACAACTAACTATCTTAACTATCCCTAGGGAGCAAGGTTATCATTTTGGGTGAGCAATACATTTTGCACATGCATTATGAAGAATCACAGGTAGCTGATATTTCTTTCAAGACACATGAACACTTCAAGATATTCAAATAACCAGATAGCCAATCATTTTATAAAAACATTCATTACTCACAGTGAAATCAATATCCCAGAAACTACTGAAGAACATTCAACAAAAACACAGGTTCATAACATTAAATACTCTTACAGTAAATGAAACACAGCTGAAAATGAAATAGTTCCTCTTCAACCTTATTCATTGCGTTGCATTGATACATTCCACTTTTTACTCTCTCCAACAGGCAAAAATTGCAGTTTCCTTTGCAAAACGAAGTAGTTCCTCTTACAAGCAAACATTTACAAAATTTTCCAGGGGAAAAAGCCCTTTCTTCTTCCCACTTTCAAATATTTAAACTACAACTACTGAGTGCTTTGTTTTCCTCCCCATACGCGTGGTCTTTCAGTTTCTTCAACGCTTCATATTCCGATCTTTCGTCAGTAGGTGATCATGAAACACTTGGTAACTGATCCGTTTCTGGGAACATGCCTTTACAACTCCGTACTTCCTCCTCCATTTTCCTCATTTCAGTCATACCTCCACCAAGCAGGTTAGTCTTTCTTCTTATCGTGGTGGATTGACCGGTCTCCTTGAAACTCCCTGCAGTCAATTCACGAGCATGGTTCAACAGCAAATATTATCAATTAACCACCATCTCACAAGGAAATGGCCGGGTGCACCACATTCGGGCCTGGAAAAATATCCTATGGTCACCGGCGGGAAAAAACAAGTCGACAGTCAGAAGGAAGCGGGCTCGGGGGCCAGAAGGATCTGCCATCCATAACGTTAGGTGAGACTTAATTCGCAGCCAAGTGAAACGTGGGCAGGATATGGCATAAATCGGACGTCGGACGGTTTTTTGTTTCGGAAACCGGAAGACTCTAGGAGCTGCAACGACGGAGGAGGGAAGCTAGAGGATACGCGGAGCGGATAGGAAACTTAGTCGGATGTAGGAAGACACTCAGATCGGGAGCGGAAGAAATCAACGGCAGAGGAGGAGAGGCTACGGGCAAGCGATCGAAGGATAAAATGAATCGGGCGTCGACTGGGTTCAGAGTTCGGACGGAGAAAAGGTCTTGGAGCCGCAACGGCGGAGAGGCTGAGACTTTGCAGCTTCCGATTCAAAAGCAAAAAGAGGCCCGACTACAGGAAAACTCAAATATTTGAGCAGCGTTAACAACCAAAGTCGTTTTCTTCGCAAAGGCTGCCCTGAAGAACAAAATTTTACTCCTTCACGGCCAGAAATCCACGACTAAACTGAGAAAATAAACCTGCTGACATCCAATCTTCAATGTAAAACGAAAAGAAGATATGCCTGAGAGGCTCAAGCATTTAACGATCCCACCAAGAAAAAATGATGAGGAGGGGCCCAGAATTTAAATAAATTTGGGGGGGAACAGTTGCGGAAGCAACAAGTTCATAACATCGATTAACTTTGCCGTGAATGGTAACTTGACACTCAAGTTACCCTTTGACACTGATTGCAGCTTTACTAATTGTCATAAAAATTATCATTAGGAGTTATCAGAGATGATATGCATACTTACACCCAGTAGTTTATGTGGCTCTTTACTTGGTAGTCACTTTATCCAAATCTTGTATCTATATTTTAAAGCATTATCGTTAACCATCATAATTCAAGAGAGCCAGTTCAATGAATAATTTGAGTATCCAAACTCCGTGGCATGCATTCAATTAGAATTTATTAGTGATAGATGTATCCTCTATGTTGATTCCTACCTCCAATTCTTATATATTTCTCTTAACTATGAAAGAAGCATGTTAGGTTAGTAGGTAGACTTCTTAGCATTAAGCGTAGATTCATAAACAATTAATTGTGATTTTCATGACATGCCTAGCTCACATGCTTTGGCAAGTATACCATATATATTTGAGTAGACTTTGCATATTATGTCTCTAATCATATAATGGCTTGAAATAATATTTTGGAATGTTAAATTTAATTTGTCATTGAAGTTGTAATTTTTTTGTATTATTTAATAGCCCAGTTCATTATCCGTTCTGGTTCTGGTCTGAGTTGACCCTCGACCAGTTCAACTCCCAGTTCTGAGTTTTAAAACCTTGTTTTGGAGAACAGATCAAACTGTGTGCATAGGAGGAGGCACAGAATAGGTGTGGAGAGTCAGGCTCGATGCACTGGTTATAGGCTATGACATCAAAGACATTATGTCAGACCTAAAGCCTTATTCTTGATGCTCACCTGCTACTCTTTCTTCATGGTTGATTGCTTCATATACTTTAACCCATAGTAAAAGGGTCTTTACTTCATTCTGCCCCTTTAAAGAATAACAATATATGGGATGCAACTTCTTATAGACTCTCATATATTATTTTGTCCCAGTTTCCTCCAATTCATTATTGGAAAATGGACCAATAGGTGTCTCCCCCACTCTGCTACAAGAGGATTACAATTGGCCTGAATTCGTTAGGTCGACAAGCTGCCTATTTTTATCAACACGATGGCCCTTAAAAATCTGAATCCGTAATTACAACTATTTTTCATTTGGCTAAGTGCATACTCTTATGTCATAATCACCCAGGACTTGCACCTGGAATTTAACTTGACGAGTAGACTGATATTCCACTACTAAAATACAACAAAGTAGAAATGTCAAAAGCATCTATTGACAAGAAGAAAAAAAATTGCAAGTGTTAGATGAGATACGCAACTAAATTGAGAAACCATCAATTATCAATTGATGGCGTTTCTTTGACTTCAAAATTCTAGATCATCTTGAAAAGATCTGAAATGGTATCAGTCAATTGATGTCTTGCAATCATTTCACTTCAACTTCACTTGACAAATCGGTGCTTCCTACATAATTAGCAGTAATATTTGCAATGCTGAGAAACACCTTCAAAATACCTCTCTCTGCACTAGTTCTCTGAGAAGATGAGACCATCCACAGAAGCCAATCAAAATGATTACAAATTCCTTTACAATGATGGCATATAAGGCTACAGCCTTAATATATTAAACAAGTAATCATGTATCTCTGGTAGTAAGAATTCTACAAGGGAAGGGTAGCTGCACAGAAAATTGATTATAAAAAATTAGATAGATAGGTTTCAATAACCCCCATAACCCATTTCATGTACCATTCCCTTTTCTTTTTCATTTTTCATTTCTCATTTTTGTTAACATAGCATTAGATCTGTAGGCATTGTTGTAGGAAAACGAAGGTGGATGTGTAACCTATCAGAATGGAAACTAATAGTTTCCATATGCAGGTGTTTAGAATCTTGCTATTTCAAATGTGTTGGTTTTGGATGAGAAAACATAATAATATTGAAATGTATGTCAATAGGCATGATAGGAAAAACACATGACAAATTATACATAAAACAATAAAGGTGAAACAATATTTCAGGAACAATGATGAAATCTAATGTGTTAATATTGCTCATCTTCTCAATTCTTAAAGGGTTCTAGCTGAATGGAAGAGTTCCTACCTTATAAGTAGGAGGTCGGTAGTTCGATTCCTCCATGCCCTAGTGATATTGCAATGTATTTCTAATGGTAAAAAATGTAGTAGTGCAAGATTGATGCAATATTAAATGCAACACTAAATGCAAAAGAGGATGTAAAAGTAGACGTCACACAAAACATAAAAGTAGATGCAAAAATGGACCTTATATTAGACACAAATGTGGACACAAAAATGGATGTTACACTAATCGCAAAATTGGATGCAAAAAAAGACTCAACACTAGACACAATTAATGACTCAAAACTAGATGCAATACTAGGCCCAAAACTAGACGCATCATTAGATGCAAAAGTGGACTCCTAAGTAGACGTAAAATTGGACATTAATTTGGGCACAAAATATGGCGTATCGATGGACATAAAACCAGGAATAACACTAGGTGAAAAACTGGAGGCAATACTTGGCGCAAACAAAAACTTAAAACGAGACACAATATTGGATGCAAGATGGGACGAAACATTGGATGTAAAACTAGACGTAATATTGAATGCAAGATGGGATGCAACATTTGACACAAACATAGATGCAAAAAAAGACATCAACCAGGATGCAACACTAGGTGCAACCCTAGATGCAAAATATGACGTAAAACGAGATGAAACATCAAGCACAAACATGGATACAAAAAAAGATGTAAAACAAGATGCAAATTGGATGCAAAAGGGGATGCAACATTATAAGTAAAATTCGATGCAAAACTAGATGCAAAACAAGATGCAATATTAGGCCCAAAATTGGATGCAAAGCTAGATGCAAAATTGGACACATAATTTGATGCAAAACATGGTGCAAGACTCGATGAAAAACTAGGAGCAAAATAAGACACAACATTGGAAGTAAAACTAAGCATCAAACTAGGTGCAAACAAGGATGTAACAAAGGACGCAAAAAAAGATGCAAAATTGGGTGCAAATAAGGGCGTAACAAAAGATGCAAAAAATTGGGCGCAAAAATGGACACAAAAATGGATGTTAAAAAGGACAGGAAAAAAGATGCAATAGACGACGTTTTATGAAATTGTACAATAGCTCCAGGTTTAGCGCCGGATTGTTCACCAAAATTGGGAAAAAATTACACTAAAATTCGACGCTAAATCTGACGCTAAATCCAGTTTTTGTTGTAGTGACGTGATTGGCCATTTTTCTGAGTTTGTTCCTGTTTTGATGGGTAGTTGTTACAGCAATAAAGAACCTCTACTTTTAGAAAGAGGTGGTCGACCTGATCTCTTTTGTAAAAATCTATATAAACATGCCTAGGGTTGGGAAGAAGGGGGATGAAAACATTCTATAATATTCACTTCCAATTTTTAATAAAATAATTGTTTCAGCTGATGATCATTCTCATTTTATGTTAATGGTTGGTGACTGAGTAGCTTAGGAGATAAACCCCTGCTTGTTCGGAAGGGCCCCTCAACAATCATAGGTTCCATTTGTGTATATTCAACCGTTTCTTTTTATATTTGCAGCTAAGTCATTTCATTTTTTTATATATATCTATTACGTTTTCCTATAAGTCATTTCATTTTTGCAAGCAAGTAGTTCGTTTTCCTGTAGGTGACACTTTGGTGTTTATAACATATAATTTCCTGCATTTTTATGCAATCTATGCTTTCAGAATCCAAACGGTCGTCCAGTCGTACCTTTGATTAGATTGTCTTTCAGAACTCAGTTCGCACCTTCACTCAGACTATTTTTTAGCATTCTGTTCACACCTTAATCTAGACTATCGTTCAACACTCCATTTGCACTTAGACATAATTTTAATTCATTTCTAGAATTTTTAGTAATTTGTTTATGTAGAAATAATTAGCTAGGGTATAGGTTAACTTTCCAGCATTTCATGACGTTCTGTAGCTAGTTGGGAATAGAATCCACCTCCAACAATTCATATTTAGTTCTATATGAACACAGGTTAATTATTTCATTTTTAAAGATGATGAAATCCATTTACATTCAACATATATTTTACTGTTCAAGTGAGAAATAGTTGTGGTTTGAATAGAAGCAACATAGTTTTATTCTTGTTTATAATTTAGGTAGTTCATGAGTTACTTTCATTTGTTTTCATGCCTAAAACCTAGATTAGCTTAAGCTTGTTTAAAATGTTGTCACAGACTGTGTTGAATATCAGTTTGTCTCATTTCTGAAATAGGTTCAGCATTCCATTTTTAGTTCTCATTTGAGTTCATAATCAATCTTTCATTTTCAATTACACATCATTTTATTGTCTTAGAATTTTTCTTTGTTAGTTTCATTTCTTCAAGTTATTTCATTTCAGTAGATGTAAAAGATTAGAACTCAGCTTCAAATTCAAGATTAATAGGTTCATTTATAGTTTAAAGATGCATTAGTTTTCATTATTTTAAAGTTTGATGATAAAATTTCACATAACCTAGTTTAGTGTAAGTTTACTTTTCAAGTTGTAAATCAGTTGCATTATCTTTTTATGATTGGTTAAGATTCCTTAGTTTATGGTATAGTTTGCTTAAGAGGTAGAGTAGACGTATTTTGTTTTTCTGTTGTAGGTTTGCATACAGATTGAATATATTTCTGGTTATTGTTTTGTACTTATTTTTAGATTTGATTATAAAGCTCCAAGTTTAGTTTTCTTTGATTAGTTTACTGTTTTGCAACACCTTTATTTACGCTTGGTCTTTAGAATAATATTTTCTTTACTTTCTACGAATCCGCAGTTACTTCCTTTGCTTTCTACGAATTTGCAATTAAATAATTCATTGATTTCCATAAATCAGTTACACTTGCATTCTTAGATAGGTATTTACTTATGCATACATGGAATAGTCTCCAATTCATAACATAGATCAGGTAATTTGCTGCAAGTAGTTATTTTTTCTTTCATTAGTTAAATCGATTTCGGACCAAGAGACTGCTTTCTAGATTAGTATCTGCAATTCCCTTCCATAGAATATATTAGTATAGCAATATACTAGTTTGAATATCAGTTATTCATTAGTTTCATGCCTTTATAGAATAGATTAATATAACATTAGATTAGATTTGAATTTATAGTTATTTTTCAAGTTCTTAGTTAGTTTACTATTTTCATAGATAGATTAAATTCTAACATTTGAATTATGAAATTCATGCATATAGTTTAAAATCATATTGTTGCATGTTAGCACAGTTGCATCTTTAGTTAGCTTAGGTTAGTTCAAGCCTTCAATCCTGCACATATAGTGTTTTCATCTCACAAGCTACCTTCCCGGGTTGACAATTCAAGTGTTGAATTAGATAGTGCATATTTTACCCAACACGCTACATTCACGGACTTTACTAAGAAGTTTATGGTGGTTTATATGGATGACTGGGTGGTTTATAGATTGATTAGGGACTACTTGGCGAACCTCTGACTGGTGCTGGAGCACTGTCGATAGCATCAGATTGCGCTGAACTCAAACAAGTGTATTTTATATGCACCTTTTGGAATGTTGTTGGGACACATTGTATGCAAGAAAGGACTGTTGGTTGACCTAGTAAATATTGTGCTGATTTTGAGCTTGCCACCACCTATGAATGTGAAGCATCTTAGAGAAACACTGGGACATACAGGGTACTACAACAAGTTTATCCGACGTTATGTTGCGATCGCTGCGCCTATGGATAGGTTGTTAAAAAAATATGTGGTATTTGTATGGAGTCAGGAATGTCATGGAAATTTTGATACATTGAAGGCCAAGATGGATTTCGCACCAATACTGGGATTTCTGGATTGGCATAAGGAGTTCCATGTTCACGTTGATGCCTCATCAATTGTGCTGGGAGTGGTGTTGGCATAGCCATGGGAAGGAGATATTGATCACGCGATTGCTTTATCTAGCTGAAAGCTATCATCTGCAGAGAAACATTATACTACCACAAAGAGGGAAGGTTTTGCAATGGTATATACGCTACATAAATTTTTCCATTACCTATTGGGAGGTCATTTATATATGTTCACAAACCATTATGCTATGAAATACCTAGTCAACAAGCATGTGTTGGTGGGGAATATAAGTCATTGGCTACTTCTCTTTTAGGAGTTTGATTTTGAGATAATTGTGAAGATGGGTCACTTGAATGTTGGCCCAAATACTTTATCATGAATTGAGACAAGTGAGGAACCACCAAACATTGAAGATGGGTTACCAAATGTGAAAATATTCATAGTTGAGATGGTTGATGACTAATATGAGAAAATAATTTAGTTTTTTGCCACAAGAACTGTTAGCACCATTTTTGGGATAAGTAATTAGCAAGGTGTTTGGCCAGTAATGATAAAAAAGGTATGAAAATTTTCACATCATAGAAACTTAAAATACTGTTGATAAAGGTCTCTAGGCAGGGCATTCTCAGATCCGAAATGACCAAATACATACGAAATTATGATTTCCAACTTTGAAAATTCTTATGGATGAATAGATCCGCCCTTGTTGAATAATAATAGGAAATGGACGGTATGGATGCGTAGTGGGAAAGATAAAAGGACAGAAAATATTTTTCACCCAAGGAAAGTTAGGGGTGGAAGAGTAGAAAGGGCCAAAATTTTGTCATAAAATTGGTTTTTTCATCTTCCATTTTCCGCTTAATGCGGAAGCGGAAGGGCGGAAACAGAAAAGAAAAAACACATTGGTGAAAAATGGGAAAGTTGGACGTCTACCTTCCATGATATGCCAGATCCAACGGTCAGGTGTTGTCGGATAAATCTACACAAGCGAACTCAATATAGATCTCCCTAGTCCAAGTGTATCTAGAACAAATCAAATACACAATACAATCTACTTTCCTAGATCAATCGAAAATGCAAGTTAACAGATATATCACTTACCAGAGATATGTAAATCCTCTTATCTCTTTGTTGATCCAAGCTCCAGAGCCTTCAGATATTAAGCTACAAAACCCTGTAGAGCAAGTGAAAACAAGCAAACAGTACATCCGTATCCAAACATGAATTGATCCAAGCTAACAGTTAAGGAAGAAAGCGCTAAACATCATCAACAAAATAATATTTATGGAAAGAGATTTGTATTAATGTAATCAAGGAGATACATAGAATTACATAGGAGAGAACATCGCACTTAGCCTTAATGCTGCAATATTACATCCAACAATCCAAGCCAAATCCTCCAAATCCTCCAAAGCAAGATATTAAGCCTCCCAAAGGGTCATAGGGATCACCTAGAAATTCCACCAGCATAAAAGTACCATATTCCTCCCTCCCTTCAAAATGGAGAGAGGGTTTAATTTATAAGATTAAATGGATAGAGTAGGTTGAGGATTAGGAGGAGGGGTCTAAGGGATCTTCCCCATAGGTTAGGGAATCGAATTCCACCTCACCTAGATAATAGGGAAAGTCCACCTCATCCACCTTTGAGAAGGGACTCGAAGCTTCATTTTTTTCCCTCAAAACAGAATCGACACACTTAGCAGGAAGGGAAAGAGCATCGTCAGCTCTTCTAGCATGAAGGGAAAGAGCGTCGACGCACCTTTCCTTAGGAGAAAGAGAATCATCAATGCTTCTATCATGAAGGGAAAGAGTGATGACCTTCCTAAATAGGGAAAAAGGGTAGAAACAACCTCAGTATTAATCCAGTTTAGCATAGTGAAATTTAGGGATTAGGCATAGGGTTAACACATGGCCCAACAGGACAAGATTTTGGTGTCACATAATGCCCCCCAAAGCATGAAGTTAGAGAAATGAGATAAGTGAATGCTTTGTTAAGTGAAGAAATCGAAGGCAAGGATGTTGACTGGAAGCTAATGCAGTACAACTGACTCAAATCTCACATAACGCATAACATGGCTGCCAACTAATACAATGTTGATCCATGGTATTAGAGACCGATTGGACACAATCATGTCTACTAGACACAAACATAGATCCATAATGAGATGATAACACAATCACAATCAATACAAAGTTTATTCATGTAATATGACTCAAACAAACTCCATCGCAACCTGGGCAAAGATATCTGAAAACCCAGGGTCTTCAAGCCGAACCAACAACAATACGAATCTAACCATGTGATTACAATGTCTTGATGTCAAAAGTACACTAAAAACCATCTTACTATTTTTAATGAACTCTAAGATCGATTGAAAGAATGCTTAGGGTATCTGCTTCATTTTTTAACGAGCTTGGAACATAATAAGGACTATGCTTAAAGGGTCATTTCATGGTTTAACAATCTTGAAACTGAGAAAGTATGCTCAAAATGACTTCCATTGATGGGTGATTTCCCAACATGATGTCCATTGGTTGGTACTCTCCCCTAGTATAACTGTTAAGTAGCTAAATTTCAATATAGAAAGGTAGGGTACATGCACCCCAAGTTTCATTTGGTCATTTTTGTAAGTGGATGAAATGAAGGTTCAAATATTGAGTCTTGGCATAATGGAAGGATCTGTTTCATTTTTTAACAAGATTGTCATGAAAAATGAATGGTGCTCAAGGTCAATTTTATTTTGTAATGAGCTTGAAACCAAGAATAAAAATTGCTCAATGTGACCTGTTTCATTTTTACAAAAGCTTGAAACATAAAATAACTATGCTTATGGGGACCTATTTCATTTTTACACATGTTTGAAACAAAAAATAATTATGCTTGAGGGGACCTGTTTCATTTTTATGCAAGCTTTAAACAGATAGTAACTATGCTTGGGGAAATCTGTGTTTCATTTTTTAACGATCTTGACATAGAAAGGGAACTCTGCTTGCAGGCATCTATTTCATTTTTTAACAAGCTTGACATAGAATGGGAACTATGCTCGCTGCCATCTATTTCATTTTTTAATGAGCTTGCCATAGAATGGGAACTATGCTTAGAGACATTTGTTTCATTTTTTAACGATCTTGACACAGAGAAAAGGAACTATGCTCATGGGTTCATATTTCATTTTTTAACGAGCATGACACAGGATGGGAACTATGTTCACTACCATCTATTTCATTTTTTAATGAGCTTGACATCGAATGGGAACTATGCTCATAGACATTTGTTTCATTTTTAATGAGCTTGACACAGAATGGGAACTATGCTCATGGGTTCCTATTTCATTTTTTAATGAGCTTGACACATAAAAATAACTATGCTCACTGGTGTCTATTTCATTTTTTAACGAGCTTGACACAGAAAGGGGACTATGCTCACTGGAATCTGATTTATTTTTTAACGAGCTTGAAATAGAATGGGAATTATGCTCACAATGTCTGTTTCAATTTTTAACGAGCTTGACACAGAAAGGGAACTATGCTCACAAGCATTTATTTAATTTTTTAACGAGCTTGAGGTAGAATGGGAACTATGCTCACAGACATCTGTTTAATTTTTAATGAGCTTGACAAAGAATGGGAACTATCCTCATGGGGTTTCTGTTTCATTTTTTAATGAGCTTGACACATAATGGGAACTATGCTCACGGGAATTTCTAAGCAAACATGATGTCCAGAGGTTGGTGGATTTCCCCCTTACATAAGAAGATAGTGACTTAACTCCAGTATGATGTACAGAGGCTATAGCCATGCCCCCCATTTTACCTATGATGGGAAGTGTTACAGCTGATTTTACCATGCATGGTTGATCACACTTTTATGGCCTTCCCTGTCCCTCTGTAGACTCTTTGGACCCCATGGACTATTTTTGTACCTTTGATGTTTTCGATATCATCCCTAAAAACACCTATTATTTGTTGTACGTGACTTTTAATCCCTTTCTCACGTATATACATGGATATTACCCTCAAACCCGCATACATCGGGATGTGTGCAAAAGGCCAAATATTTTTGGAGTTTTCCTTGATGTGGATATGAGTCACTTGTCTCTTGGCCTTCCATATGCCTTGAGATCGCTCGGATTTAACATTCCATTACCCCATTGAAGCACTATATAAGGAACCCTTTGGATACATTGAAGGAGAGGAATTGAAGAGCAAGAAAACTATAGTCCGTTGTTATCGTATCTTGCTTGTACTTGAGTCTACATCCCTTTGTCCCTTGGAGCACTTTGTGTTCTTCCCAAGATTTCCTTTGCTTGTGAGCTTGCTATCGAGAGATGGAGGATTGAGGTGGTGGAGGCCCAGGTGGAGGACTCAGTTTCTCTGGTTCATAGACGTGTCAGCAAAGGTTGTCACTTATGTAATCTCTGATTTTATTAATATAAATATATTTTCCTGTCCAATGATGTGCATTTAAATGAATATTGAATCCATGGATGCGTTTAATTGCTTATGGATTATTGATTATATATTCTAGAGTAGTCCTAACACTATATTATATAGCATGCTTTCCTTGTTTACTATTGTTGAGAGTAAATTGCTAAAGCAAGCGGGATTGGAAAAATCTCAATGGGGATCTACTTCAACTGTTCGGAATAAGGTATGTTTCAAGATACTTTAGTGTTAGATGTTTTATTTCCCTTGCATATTGGGAAGGGATTGATTTCTGCGGTTTATTTGTCTGTTGTGGTACACCCCAATCCATAGGAAGTTTTCTCTGAAACAGAATTGGCAACCATACTGGGGACATTCCTTGTTTTTGTTTGGGGTTGGGGGCACAATGTGCTTGATATTATTGTCTTTCTCCCCGTTTCTCCCCGTTTCTGTGTCACATTTTATAGTATGTTCATCCATTGACACTCTCCTTTATTGGTTTGACCCTTGGCCTAATTTTTACCACTGTCTTCTCTGTATACACAGGTTTTTGGCCAAAAGTCGCGTACATACATAGTTTTTCTTTAAACAGTCGCATACATACGTATTTGTTCTTTAAACAGTTGCGTACATCCTCCCTTTTGGTTGAGTTTGATGTTGTGGGAAGTTGTTGGGTGGGTTGTGAGTGTGGTTGGGTCTTCCTGGGTTCTGATTTTGTCTGTTGGATGCTTCTTTTGTGACCAAAGACCGCTTCTTTATTGATTTTTATTTGAAATCAGTTTTAGTCATTTATCCTTTTTGTTTTTCCATTAGTGCATTACTCTTTTTGTGTTGGTGTCTTGTTGGGCTTGTGTTTTATGATGGTCGCAGAGACTAAGAGTTTTAGATGACTTTTATTTTCATTTTTCATTCTTTTATATTGAAAAATACAAAATAGTTGCACTCTTGGTTGCATCTTAGATATGGATTTGAGGAGGTACTTGCATTGGATTTATTGGATGAAAGTTGTGTTTAGGATTTCATATAGGAAGGATTGCATTGACATTCGGAAAGGAATGGTTTTTTATGCATCTCATGTAGTGGAATACCCCATTTTTCATTCTACAAAATTGCACTTGGCATTGTTTGTTAGGTGTGCATATTTACTTCACTGCTGAGTCATAACTTCATTTGATGCACGGCCTTTTCCCCTTTGAGTAATTACAGCCAATTAAAATCAACGCATAATAAAATTAATTACACTCTTTTATTTTCTAGGGTGCATCAACAAGATTAGATTTTAGGGTCTTAGAATAGTTCAATGTGAGTCAATTCTCCAAGACCACTAAACAAAACAAGTAGATGTCTGTCCAGGTGAGATAGTGAAACCCTTGGTATAATTAGTGTTTCTCAAGATGCTCCTCTTACATTGGAGTTAAGCATGAGGTAGTGCGCGCAACTGTGATTTGGATGACCCCTGGTCACTTTCTATGAGCACCAAAGATATTTCCAAGATCGTATTTGTATCTGGGGACTCTTTTGAGTTTCAGGCTTTGCTACCCTACCCATACAGTCGATCCCGCTTGCGACTATCCACCTGAGCATTGATTATATTGGGGTGACCTTAGTTTCCTTACCTAGGTATCACAAGGGGGTACTTGCAAAGGTTATTATGTAGGTGTCTCGGCCATGTAGAGGTCTAAAAGCACAGTCGCTTTATGTGTTGAAGCTAAGGGACACTATAATTGGTTACATACCTCCGCTTGTAGTGTATGGGAATCTTGAGCCTCTCCTAGGTGAGACATACCTGTTGCATTCGGGAGATCACTTATCCTCCCCTTGGATTGCTTGCATTTTGGCTGTAGATTTTCTTAGGAGTGTATTATTTGTGCGCTAGTTGGCCTTTGGGATCATGGTTAATTGAGTATATTTATGCTCTCTTGAGTTTGGATCCTTTTATTTTTTGCATGCCTGGTATCTTATCACCCATCCTTGGTCCTAGTATGGACCCTAGTGTCAGACTTGGGGGAATCACAACCCCTTACCATGCTCATATATTTGGGAGTGGTCACATTCCTCCCTCTACTCCATTTTTGAAGTATGTTGACTCCCTTCTCTAAGTCTTTACACCAGTGGTCACCCTCACGGGGGTGGTAGTGGATGCGTGAATGTTGGGTCTACACCTTACTTTCCTTTTTATGTCCCATCGTTCATCGCATTGCTTCCTTTTGGTGAAGTTGTCATGATAATTCCTCCCCATAATCTATAGTTTGGATTCTTTATTGGGTAATTTGGGTTGTTTTGGACTAATATGGTTGTCATGTAGGGTCCAATTTTTGTACACTCTCTCCGAGGTTTCAACCTATTTGTTCCTATCATAGGTATTACATATGAACTGGCATATAGGTTAGGATTTCATATCCTCCTACATTTTTCATGACCTCATGACTATTTAATTTTAACCTTAGGTACAAACCCATTCCATGGTATCACAAAACCTTCATGTTGTTGTTAGAAGTGGTACTATGTAAATGGTAGAGTTTTCCTATACATGGGTTTTCTAGTTATCTCCCTTTTGCATTTGGTACCCATGTTATGAGTCCTTTGTTAGGTCCAAGAGTCTAGTTTAGTCCCACCATGTCCTTGAGCAAGAGCTTCATACTCCTCTTGAACTTTATGTTGGCCATTCCCCCGGGACTCCATTGTATATGTTGAGTTGTAATTGCATTATCGTGAGTTTTTCTTGCCTTATTAAGCATTATGTTAGCTTCCTTGAATTTTATTATCAGCCATATAGCCCGAGCTTGTCTCATGTCTAGCCAAGTAGAGACTTTTTATATATATTTTTCAACTTGATTCCCCATTTTTTACCAGGAGGGGACTTTCCCTCGAGTGTCGTTATCCTGCACATGTTTCCTTGCATTGAGCAAAGGTATGCTTCACTGCTTAGAACTAGTTTTTTTCCCCTTGACACTCGTCTCCTCGTATATTTGTAACTATAAAGCACTTTTATTATTTTTCAAGATTTTCAAAATATCTGAAAAATGGTCCAAAAAAAATAAAAAAACCCAAAAACCAGATAGGAAAAGATGTTACCTTTGGCAGCAGTCGAGTCATGTTGCCTTCGAACAGAGCACTGTATATCACATCCGTTGGTTGGGTTAGTAGTTTTACTTTAGTAGCTGTACTCATTTATTTGAGTTTATCTCCACCAACTGGTTAAGCTTCCAGTCCCTATGGAGCCTCTATTGATGCCTCCTGTGTCGCAGAGATGCCCCAGTTTTGTATATCGAGTCTATGCTTCCTTTATTTAGTCACCATTCTCCTTTATGCTCTTGTTCGAAGGAATTTGAAACCTGAGTTGACCATTTCTTAGTTGTCTCGACTTTGCATGTCGGCCATTCCCGGTACTATTACTGGTTCGTGCACATCTTGTTCGAGTCCTTCCACATTATACAGCGTTGCTAAGTAGCTTGTGTTGGCTGATGGGGGATGCCTTAATTCCCTCCTTTCAACAGATTCCATCCCATCGACTTCAGATCATTTATTCTGGGATAGGATTCTAGAGTCATTTGAGTGCCTTGAGACTTATAGTCATCAATGGTAGGTTCTCTCGCCATCAACAGTTTTGGGAATACATCAATGTCCCCTGATCGATGGATTCTTCCAAGTGTTTGACCTCAACACATTTATTCACACTTGTTAGATTGAACTCTAATACCTTGATTCCCATTTTCATTATTGGTGGGTGAGCTCGCGTCTGTTAACGGTATACATCAATGACTGATAATCAGATGATGGACTACTATGTTTGACCATGACACCTCTATTCACATAGTAGAACATGTACTCATAGTGGTTTGTGTGGAATACTTTCCCAATTGGTAGAATTCTATATATTCTACCTCCTTGATCATGCTAGTGTTCATGAGATTTCAGCTCTCGTGACTTGATTCCAATGTATGTCAGATGTCTTCAGCCATTACGGAGATCTTGATCCATTGTATATCTTCAGCTTTCATGGAGATCTTGATTCTTTGTATATATTCATCATGGATATTCGGTTCTATTATATATTGAACATGGCGATTACCACACGTCACATTTTGTATATCATGCCTATTCATGGCCATTGTACTCTTATGTATCCGGGACTGCTATATGTATTTGCAGTCATATACAGAGATTGATTATTGTACTATACTGATGGATGGTTGGTTCTTCCTCCTGGTTCTTCATCAATCCACTTATGGGATGGATTTATAATGTATTTCGGCCATCATGTTACCCCTCTGACCTCACACATAAGGGGGCATATGTTACAGCTGATTTTACCACAAATGGTTGATCACACTTTTATGGCCTTCCCTGTCCCTCTACATACTCTTTGGACCCCATGGACTATTTTTTTACCTTTGATGTTTCCAATCTCATCACTAAAAACACCTATTATTTGTTGTATGCGGCTTTTAATCCCTTTCTCGTGTATATACGTGGATATTACCCTCAAACCCGTGTAAATCGAAATGTGTGCAAAAGGCCAAATATTTTTGGAGTTTTCCTTGATGTGGATCAGAGTCACTTGTCTCTTGGCCTTCCATATTCCTCAAGATCGCTCAGATTTGACCTTTCATTACCCCATTGAAGCACTATATAAGGAACCCTTTGGATAAATTGAAGGAGAGGAATTGAAGAGTAAGAAAACTATAGTCCATTGTTGCTGTAGCTTGATTGTACTTGATTCTACATCCCTTTGTCCCTTGGAGCACTTTGTGTTCTTCCCAAGCTTTCCTTTTCTTATGAGCTTGCTATCGAGAGATGGAGTATTGAGTTGGTGGAAGCCCAAGTGGAGGACTCAGTTTCTCCGGTTCGTAGACATGCCGACAGAGGTTGTCACTTATGTAATCTCTGATTTTATTAATAGAAATATCTTTTCCTATCCAATGATGTGAATTTAAATGAATATTGAATCCATGGATGCATTTAATTGCTTATGCATTATTGATTATATATGCTAGAGTATTCCTAACACTATCTTATATACCATGCTTGCCTTGTTTACTGTTGTTGAGAGTAAATTGCTAAAGCAAGCGAGATTGGAAAAATATCAATGGGGATCTACTTCAACCGTTAGGAATAAGGTATGTTTCGAGATCCTTTAGTGTTATATGTTTTATTTCTCTTGAATATTGGGAAGGGATTGATTTCTACGGTTTCTTTGTCTGTTGTGGTACACCTCAAGCCATAGGAAGTTTTCTCCGTAACAGGAAGAAGATACTTAGAAGAGGAAGGAACCACAAGAACATGTGGGACATTCAGGGAAGTCTGATGGCTAGGATTCATGCAATGATCAGGTTTAACAAAAGTAAGTTTATCAATGGTCACAATATTCCCATCATGGGGAAAATACATCACTCAAGAGAGTGTGGACACTACAACTTTCATGGCATAAACATACTCTCAGCTAAGGAGCATAATAAAATCTAAGGGACATTGGACTACCATTAGATCAATACAAATAGTTTTCCTTCCTAAAGTGATAGGAAAATGAGGAAGGATCCCTAAAGGCACAGTAGGTCTTCTATTAAAAGCCATTATCTGATCGATAGCTAGCACAAGAAAATAACCTATGGCTTTCCAAGAAGTAGAGGATAGAATACTAATAGAAGCCCCTTCATCAACAATACTATGGAGTATACTCTCAGCAGTAATACTCATAAATATCTGGAAAGGAACACTCGAATGAAGACAAGATTCTGTTAGGTTACTCCAGTCAAAGGAAATAACCTCACTACTTGGAGAGGGTTATGTCGAAAGAGAAAAAATTTCCTCTTGCATAGAACAATCAGAACTAACTACAAATACTTCAGCTGGTTTCAGTTCACTCTCAACAGGAAGAGAGGGAGAAGACAAAAATTGTGTCTAAGTGACTAATTTAGTCTTAACACTCTCTGGTGAAGCACTGGGATTAGGTGGAGATGACATTGACTCAACCACTTTAAATTCACTCTCCAAGGGGAGAGTGGGATCAATTGAGGTTAGAACTGGATCAACCACTTTGACTTCACTCTTCAATGGAAGAGTGGGATCGACCAAGGATGGACTTGGATATACCACTTTATCAACCAATGTGATGTCAAGGAAAAACTTACAATAACCGGTTGGAATTTGTTGCAAAGGAATACTAATATCTTCCAATAACTTAGAAGCTTCATCCATTCGAGCAAAAAGGTAAGTATGATGCATATCCTTACATAAAAAGCGAGGATATATGACATTTCCATTTTGACCCTTAACCACATAGTCATTGTTGAGGGGGATGTTGCCGCCTTTTCAGACACCTGGATCACGTGGCAGAAATCTTCAAGCCACTCGGTGTGTCCTTGGGGGCAAGTCTCGAGTCAAGGCTGTCACCTTGTTCTTGACTCCTCCGTTTAGGCTCAACTCCTAACAAAGCCAAGGGGGGTAGACCCTATTAAGTTAGTAAGGATGATTTCTTAGTGTAATGATGTTGTACTAAATCAGTTATTTTAGGAGTTTGAATATTTTAACTATAAGCAATCAAGATGACAAGATACGAAGATACACACGAAAGCACAAAGTTGATACACAATATATATATGA
>LPNX011012380.1:5393-59039 GCA_001517045.1 Pseudotsuga menziesii
TAATGGCGTGGGCATTAGCTCTCTGAACTGTACAAGAATCTATATTAACACATCCCACTATGGATGGAATATATAATCAGAGGCTATAGGTGTCGCCCACACTCTGGAGTTTCCAATAACGCAGAGAAAAGTAATGCTGCTCCTTCCTTTAACTCTAACAAAAGAGACAATGTCAATTTTTTTATAGGTTTTCTACAGGATTTGTTTCAGTGTCTGCAATGTCAACACCTTTGGAGGATTCTTTTAAATGACAATTTGATTAGTAGATCAATTAGAGGCTGTTATTTCTGAGACCATACCCTGAGCTTGTCTGCTAATGGTTGAATAGATTGTCTTGCAACATCACTATATTTAATATTTTCAACATCAAAGAGGCCTTGGGGCTTGAAGAACTTAAGCTGCATTGTATTTGGTAACCTTTGAAGTTGAACACAATCAAAGAAGTGCCATAAGACAGTTTATAGCACCCATTACAGTCCCTTTAATCTCCCTTTAATCTTCCCATATCTCTTTTGCTAGAAGTTTACATATGTTTTGAATCTTGAATGCACATCTTCTATTGGCTAATGTACTGTATACCGGGACTTAATTTTGTAAAGTGGTTGTCTATTACATAAATACAATTTAGAATAGGTAAGAATTAAATAGAACAGGACTTCTAGCAGTGAGCAATGAAAAAAAAATGAGTAGCATTGTTGGCATGGTTGAAAAGATTCATCTATTTGACATTTTTGGTCAGTCCCAATCCTGGTGCACAAGTCTCTTGAGTTCAAATCTGAGATTGCAAGGATGGCTTCCTTAAATCTGGAAACTAATGCCTTTCCCACAGATAACCCACCCCTTTAATTACAGCAAAGTAATGCCCTGGAAGTTTCTATCCCATCTTATTAATGGAATCTGGAACTGAATTGTGACCAACTGTATAGAGGAAATGCTTCATTCCATTAAATATGTTTCACTGACAATGGATCAGTCCCCACATCCAAATTATATTTAGGTCATTTACTGAAGCTTCTTGTAAGTCATTTCTCCAATAAAGGTTGTAAACAAATACTGGTCAGTTGGTTCTCTATGCAGAAACCTGTCAGAAGAAAAGTATTTTCTTTTAAAAAAAATTCACCAACCGTCGATACAGCGACGGAAATCCGTGGATATAGCGACGAATATGCGTGGATACATCGACGACACACCATGGATACATCGACGATGAGCCGTGGATACATCGATGATGAACCATGGATACATCGACGAAGCGCCGTGGATACATCGACGACGAGCCGTGGATACATCGACGAAGCGCCGTGGATACATCGACGACGAGCCGTGGATACATCGACGGCTAGGCAGGGATACATAGACGGTTAGGCATGGATATAGCGGCGGCTTAGGCATATAACGAAATCTAGAACATTGTCGCTCTTGCGACGCAAATTAGGGGTTGTCGCTATTGCGACGAAATAGTTTCCACGGAACAAAAAACACTTAGACGTGGCAATATCCACGCTTTTCCGTGGATATTGCCACGTTTTTCCGTGGCAAAATTGATCACTTGTACTAGTGACGCGAGTTGCATATATAGAGAGTCGCGTATATGACTTGACATAGTTAAAGGATAAAAATAACCAGCTGGATGGATGATGAATGTAGTTCATAATAAGCCCATCTATAGTGTTTTGGGCAACCGTCAATCCATAGATGTCCTTTTGTGTGCCAACATGAGGGATGTCGGCACTCGGATGGAGAGGTGCCATTTAGGTGGATAACAACGAACCTTTCAAAACCTTACCTCTTGCAACCTATATCATATCTGATTGTTGACTCGACTGCCCAACAGTCTCCTCGATGATTGTCCTACCAAATATTTTTAAAAACTAACTTGTCCTATCAGAAATATGACCTTCTAAGTGTCTTTGATTGAATATATTGAGTGTGAAAACCTTCTAAATAGTGCGATATCCCTATTTGATTGTATTAGGTCAGAAATACAGTCTAAAGTGGTTTTGTGGTTACCTCGGGGTTTCCTTGACACAACCCAAGGATAATTTGAGTGATAACATATTGGCGTAATTGTTGGGGAATGAGGGTTCAAATATTCCATGGGTATGACAAACATAGTTTCAGATTTGATTGTTGATGGTGAACAACAACCAGGAATCAGTAAGGTTGTGCATCTTTCACCTCGCAACTCCATATTCAAGAATCCATATTTTAGAAATTTTGGGTGACCCCACTAGCGGCATGATCAAATCAAGTTTTCAAAAAGAACTGACAGAATCTGCTGGGGAAATGAGCTCATTGTAAAGACATGGAAAGGCCTAATGGGAAAATAAGGTACTCAAGTTTAAATTTTTCCAAAGACATCTTATGCTTTCTTGTAAAAATTTTCCTATCCTTTCCTAAGCTTGTCAAAATATTTTTTCATTGTTTGTTGTTTTCAAAAGAAGACAATGAATTTACTCCTGTATATCCTTCTTTACAAACTAAAAGTATCTCATCATCTTGTATATTTGATTTTGATCAATACCTTTTATTTGCACCACATGACATTAAGGATCATCCTTGTGAGATTCATGATGCCACATTTGATGTTGCATCCTTTTCACATAGCCCTATTTCTTTGAATATCCAAAACCGATACATACCACTTCATATACCTCATGTTATTCATAATTTTCCTACAAATCACTTTAGATACCTTCCTACATTTGATCGAGAATCCAAAAACCTTACAGCTCAGAAACAGCTACAAGCCTTTGAGCATTTCCTTGACCTTTTTGAAGTAGAGCATGATGATGTTTGTATGAAGGGTTTTAACCAATGATTGCAAGGAGATGTTAATGAATGGTTTAAGCACTTGCATCCTGAATCTATTGATACATGGGAATGGTTTTCTGATATATTTTTGAGGTTTTGGGGTAAGAGGAGGTCAATGTACTAAGTACTTTCAGAATTTTATTCCATGAAGAAACAAGAATGTGAAACTATGTCTAGTTTTAACAGGAGGTTTCCAAGCTTTTATTATAACATGCCTAAATAGATTCAACCACTTGAATGTGATGCTAAACTATATTATGCATCAATGTTTCCTCCCAAATCGACCTTCCTTCTTTTGGAGAGAAAGTCAGTCACTTTATAGCACATGTTTATTGATTCATTGGAGGTTGACGATAGTCTTAGGATGTCTTGAAAAGTTTCATATCAAGATAGTATAAATGAAATGGACAAGGAATTAGAGTTGGATGAACCACATAAAAAAATGAATTTTATCTGTATTCCAATCGTTTTCATGGTGAAAAAAAATGTGATCATCCCACTAATGTACAAGAAGAATGTTGCAATGATTTATTTCATAAAGATTGTAATCAACCTGTCATAAATTCTATTAGTGATAGTTTTAAACAAAATTCCATCCTTCCTATATATGATGAGTATGAGAAGGATTACTTGGATGTTGTACACAAAGAAACAACCAAAGATCTTGCAAGTTATAAGTTAATTAATGGAGAAAATATGATTGTAATCCATGACCAAAATTTTGAGAACAATGAGGATAGTGAACATTTTGAAAGTGATTGTTTGCCATTATGTTTTTATTCATTTGAATGGCTAAAGAAGAGATCTACAGTTGCTAATAAAAAACATAAATTTGAGGTAATGGAGAATTTCATAAACTTTCTTAAAATGGATAACCAACAGTTTGCAATGAGGAATTGAATCATGAAGACAAAGATCAGGGTTCTCAAATGGATGTTTCTTCATATTTTTCAAATTCAAGATTTTTTTTGTCAAGAAGAAATCTTTTTGCTTGACCCTATTGAAGAACACAGTGATATTTATTTTGAGACACTTGGAAAGAATCAAATTTTGAATTTTGAGATTTTGAATGAAGTAGTTGATGTCTCATTTACAAATTGTCATGTGTATTCCTTGAATGGTTCTTTTGGAGACTAGTTCGACATGGTGCTAGAGAAGTTACAATTGGAGCAACCTTGTCATGGAAATAAAATGACAGAATTTTTTGAAGGTTATCATGCCTTTTATGACCCGGTGGCTGAATATATGGAGAAAATTTGTAGTTGGAAAGGTTGGTTATGTGTTTATAATGTAGGAGACATATTTTATCATAGCTTTTTCTGTTATGATTGTATGTTTTAATTTTGATTAAGAATGATGAGAAAGTTTATCTATTGGATCAGTTGCTTGATTGGCTTCATTGGAAGTCAGAATTTACATAATCTGGAATTTGTGCTCGGTAAAGTAGGGAAGGTAGGTGTGAATAAGCTCGACATGGTGTTATAGCTCAAAATGACACATCTCCGACTATGACCACTTTCCCATGATTCCGTCGCATGTCGACATTTCCATGACGACACTTCGTGAAAGTCACTGAAAAACACCTAAATTGGAGGACCCATATCTTGAGTTTTGTAACACTATTTGACCTCATCTCTACATCGTTGGAAATATATTTCTATTGGCTAAAACTTTCCGACAGACACCAAAGTTTGAAAATGCCCAGAAATACCCTAAAAATGAGTTTTTTATGTGTATGCGACTTTCCTTAAGACAAACCCACGTACGTACGCGAGTTGCTATATATAATAGTCGCGTATGCCTTAAATACGTGACTTTTCTGCATTGCAACCCGTGTGTAATCCTCGTGTATGAGACTGTTGTCTCTGCAACCCACGTACGCCTCCTGAAAAGAATTTTGAATTTTGTGTAGTTTGGGTAGTTATGCATCTGACTCCTTCAATTGTAACTACTTTTTCTTCGACCGTAACTCTTCATTAACCATATAAATAGAGGTAGGGAGGTCCATGAGAAGAGACTTGAATCTTTGCATCATTATGCTGGAGGAATTGGGACTCTCTTTGCCCACACCTTTTCCCTAGTGATCATCCACTTGTGTTGCAGAGCTTAGAGGCTGATTTCCTTGGAGAAGAGAAGCAGCAGATCCAGATCAAGGTTTCGTGAGGTGCTGAATTTGAAGAGAAGGTATATCTGTACTTGTTTTCAAGATTAATAAAGATGTGATGTCCTTCTTCTTCCCAAATCATTGTTCAATGTGTGATTGAATCTTTGTTTATGATCATATTATGATGTTAATCAGATTATTATTTCATGTTTATTTGATTATCATTGCTTTATATGTGGTCATATTGGTTTGAGGAAGGTATAATTCGTTTTGTAGGTCTCTTGGAGCAAGAGGAGCAAGAAGAGGATTGAAGGGCTGCTTGGATCAACCTTCATTTGGCTAAGGTATGAACCATTCTAATCTCTGAAACTTGCTTGTATTTACTTGCAAAACCATTTGCATCCACCTTTCAACCCTAGTACATTGATGGCCTCTTAAACCCTAGCCATAGGATACTTTTCTTTACAACAGAACTGGCGACTCCACTAGGGAGAGCCTTGTCTGTTTGGGGTTTCTCTGTCTTTCTTTCAGTCTTTTGCATTATTTCAGGTCCTTCTTACCACTTAGGAATACTTTATTAGTTTGATAGCACACTTCCCCTGCCTTCCTAAGGTAGTTTTTGACCTTTTTGGGGATTTTTTCCACCCATACGCGAGTTGCAGACTGAACAGTCGTGTGTCTGGTTTTGGTACACGTGACTTTATATAATATAAACCCACATACGATACACGACTTGTCAGTAATACAACCCGTGTGTGCTTGTACACGCGACTTGTTGCACTGTTAACCCGCGTATGACACACGACTTGTCAGTAGTGAAACTCGTGTATGCCCCTTTAAACAGTGTTTTTTCCCTTTTTGTGGTTTTTTCTTCTGTTTGAAGGTTGTTGGTAGGTCTTTTGGGGTCCTCTGCAGGTACATGACTCTAGGGAATTAGTGTCATCCCTTTTGGTTGTTCTTTATCTATGTGGTAAGCCTTTTTATAGCATTAGGGTTTGTTCTTTGCTCTTTCCCCCCACATCCTTTGCTTGGCATGATTTTTGGCTTATCTTTCTGGTCAGCCTCTGTTAGTGATATTTTTATGAGTTCAAAAGCTTGTTGGTGTTGTTTAACTTCACCATGCCAAAGTAGTTGACTTGTCTCTTATGCAAGCCTTCCTTCCAAGTAGGGTTTATATTGACTTTAGTTCATTTTAGAGTTTGTTTAGTGGTTGTATAGAAGATTTCTTTTTTCTTGGTTCTTGTTATCTGCATACTTTTGTTTGTAGGTAGTTTTTTTTTTGCATTTATAAAAGAAAAATAAAAAGAACGTATACTTGTTTTCGTTGCTTTCCCCCCCACCTCCTTCTTTGGCTTGACCTTGTTGGACAAGGTACTGAGCAACCTCTGTTTGTAGGTTTAGATTGATACTTGGGACTTCTTAACCTTTGTTTATGTCAGTCTTATTGTTCAGTCTCTTCATTCCAAAGTTGTTGGCTTGTTTACCTTTGTAAGTCTTCCTTTCAAGAGAGGTTGATATCCAAATTTAGGGAAACCTAGGGTTTGCTTGTGGGGTGTAGAGTAGTTGTCTATTTGCTTTGCTTACAGTACTTGCTTGCATTTAGGCTATTTTTTCTTTTGCATTTATAAAAGAAAAAGAAAAAGAAAAACACATGTTTGCTTTATATGCGTGTAAGTTAGGTTTTTAGTCTAGATTGCATGGCATATCATTGTTTTTGAAAAAAGAAAAAGGAATTTGTTCTTTTGTGGCTTTCAAGTTTCTATTTGAAAAAGAAAAGAGCATAATTTTTTCTTTTTGCATTTCATATCTCTTTGCTTAGTCATTTTGTTTCAATTTTGAGTCAAAACACCACATAAGTTTCACGCCATTTACCCTCTAACTAAAAAAACCCTTAAAATAAACGATATAATTTTAAAATTATTAGTAAGTTTTATTTTATAGGGCCATACACCAACTAGCTCAGGCTAGACTTGTGGACTAGGCAGTTTTAACTCTCCACAAGTATTTAAATCTCAGATGTAGTTGGCCAATCACTAGGTAAACCCTTTTCTGTGTTGATTGTATCCGGGAAGCTCCTCTCAAATGGGAGTTAAGCACAAGGCCACGTGGAGGCTTGGAATGAAGAGGTAACCCTCCAATTCCTTGAAAAAGCGTGGACCAAAGTTTTTGCACATCTGGGGATTCTGTCTTAGACAGGGTTTCGGGCTTTGCTACCTTGCCCATGCATACGAACCAGGCTTGTGACTGTCCCCCCAGACTATCAATATAGTTAAGGTAGCCTTTAGTCTATTTGACATCTAGGATTCATATACAGGTACACCAGAAGGCTATTTCTGGTTGACCTTGGACAGGATTGGAAGGTAACCCCGGTAGAAAGTGTGGGAGGGCGGTGGGTGATTCCTCCTCTTGTGCCTAAGAACATCTACAGGGACGCCAAGTAACTGTCTATCAAATTTCTTTTGGAAAGCGTATCTTATACATGTTTGTCTGTTTGGCTTTAGGAATTTTTAGTGAGTGCTGTGTGGTTTGTCGGTAGTTAGTGTGCCTTTAAGTGTGTGCTTTGTAATTTTGGTTCCCTATCAAACTCATACTTTGTATCCTTGTTTGAAACTATGGCTAACACCCCTTTAAACACCAACCAAGATATTCCCATGCTGTGAACTCCTTGTACTATTCCTCTCATGGGGAATGTTGGTGTTCCCTTGATGTCCACCCTGAATATACCTAGATTCACCCTAGGACTACCGGTGTGGTTTTTTTCCACTCCAACTATCCTGAATGCTCTTCATGCTTCACAAGTAGGATCCTTATATCAAGGGAATCAAAACACTGCTTCCCCTTCACCTATAGTTGATTCTCCTCCTCCTTCTACCTCATGCGGTGATAGTACTAATACTAGTAACCGACAGTCTAAAAGGAGTAAAAGAAGGAGGAATATGAAGAAGGCACATAAGCAAGGGGGCGTCTGTTCAACCTCTGTAGGTCAAGTTGAAACTCACCACCCAGCCTCTGCAATCCATGCTGGGGGAACCCATCCAACCTCTGCAAGTCATGTTGGATCTAAGCACTCAACCTATGCAAGTCAAGTTGATATTCACCATCCAGTCTCTGTTGATCATGCTGGTGGGATACTTCCAACCTTTCCAGGTCATGTCGGATCCAGTCACTCAGCCTCTGCAGTTCATGCTGAGGGAAGCCGTTCAACCTCTGATGTTCAAGTTGAACCTCCCCATCCAACCTCTGCAAGTCATGTTGGATCCCTCCACCCAGCCTTTGAAGTTCATGTTGGGGGCACACACTCAACTACTGCAAAGCATGTTGATCCTAACCATTTAGCCTCTATTGTTCATGTTGGAGGTGCCCATACAACCTATGCAGGTCATGTTGGACCCAGTCTCTCAGCCTCTGCAAGTCATGCTTGGGTAGTTTCTTAGCCTCTATGGTTCATGCTGAAGACAATCCATCAACCACTATGAGTCATGTTAACACTATTGAAAAGACTACCCGTTCAAAACACAAGCCCAAGTTTCCTTGTAAGATTTGTGATGGAGACCACCTTACTTATAAATTCCCTTTTATCGGGGAGGTGCGAAGAGTTTGGTTTCATGGTCATCCCGTTTTTGAACATTCTGAAGCTTTTCAACAACCAACCTCTCTTAGTTAGGTTGGACCCAGTTACCCAGCCTCTGGTGGTCATGTTGGGGGAAAAATATCAACCTCTGTAGTCATGTTGAGAGTAAAAAGTCAGCCACTACTAGTCATGTTAACATCGTTGAGAAAACTGGTCGTTCGAAGTGCAAACTTAAGTTCCCTTGTAAGCTATCCGAGGGAGATCATCTTACTCACCAGTGCCCTGCTATCGCAAAGGTGCGAAGAGTGTGGTCCGAGACTCAAGAATTTCCTTCTCCTGAACAACCTATAGTTTCTCAACAACCT
The DNA here is from genome assembly GCA_001517045.1 of Pseudotsuga menziesii. Classification (NCBI taxonomy): domain Eukaryota; kingdom Viridiplantae; phylum Streptophyta; class Pinopsida; order Pinales; family Pinaceae; genus Pseudotsuga; species Pseudotsuga menziesii. The sequence continues at coordinate 14,248 of LPNX011012380.1, forward strand.
ACTCAACCTTTGGTTGATCAAGTGGTCGAACCAATCTCAGCTTTAGTCAATCCCACTCTTCTTTCGGAGAGTGATCCTGATGTGATTGAACCAATGTCATCTTTGGTCAATCCCACTCTCCCTTCAGAGAGTGACTTTCACGAAGCGGTTGAATCAATTCCATTATCGATCAATCCCACTCTTCCTTTGGAGAGTGAAGTGTCTACTAGTCACATTTTCTTCACTGGCAGTTCAGAACTTACTGAACAAGGGGGCACTGAACTCGCTTCGGATCAACCCCCACCAAGCTCTCGGATTGCTTCCTTTGATTGGGATAGCCTAGTTGAGCCGTGCCTTCCTTCTGATGCACCTTTCCAGATAAAGTTCAAAGTTGAATCATACATGATTGCTCATTGTATTGTTGATGAAGGAGCCTCAGTTAGTATCTTGTATGCTCGTGCTTGGTGAGGCATGGGATCTCCCAACCTTGTGTCGATTACTAATCAGTTACTGGTGTTTGATAGAAGAACTTGTATATCCTTGGGAATTCTTGCTCAAACACCTATTACTTTGGGTGGGAAGACCGTCTTAGTTGACTTCATGGTGATAGAAGACCCCTTGGACTTCAATATGCTCCTTGGACGTGATTATGTCTATGCCATGCAAGCTGTGGTGTCAACATTCTTTTGTGTGATGTACTTTAATCATGGAGAAAAAATTCTCACTATTGATCAGTTGGATTTTCTTGATCTGTCTCCTTACCCAACTAGAGACCAAGTCTTTCCTTTATTGGTTCCTAGTGTTTCTGTAGACAGTATCCCACCACAGGTGAGCTATGTGGCCTCATGTCCTTTGCGTTCAATTGCTACTGAGAAGCAGCCTCTATTTTCATGCTTACCTTCTCGGGACATGGTCCCAGCAGTTGACCAGGTGAGTCATCCTATACAGACCATGGATCTTGCTCTCCACTCTGACGATCCATTTGAAAGTTTAGACATGTGTCCTATCTTGGATGATCTCCTTCCTTCGGATGAATTCTTCCTAGAGTCTTTGATACAGTCTGATATTCTATTGGATGTTGTTTCAGTTGTGACTAAGTCTAACCCTGATTTGTCTAGTAAGCCTGACCTTTCTTCTTATGTTGGTCTTGTTGAGTTTTTGGACTCTCCCTTCAAACAGCAAGTCGGTGATCTTGACGAGTTTGATTTTTCTTATGAATTTTTCAACTCCCGTGATATTGAGTTTGTTCCTACAGACTCTATCTCCCTTGTTGATTTTTTCTCTCCTTTTGAGGTTGATATTACTGATTATAAACCCTCGATCTTTGGTTCTATAGAATCTTCTTCAGTCAATTCTTCCTTGACTTTACCTTTTGTAGAAGATAGCAAAGTTGCATGTGTTTCTTGCAAAGTGACCTGCATCGAATCTTTTCTTCTGAATATGATCCTCATGTTGTTCTTTCTTGGAGACAAGATTTGTAGTTGGATTCACAACTGTTTACTAGCCTTGCCTTGTTGTTCAAGTTGTAATTTCATTTGCATGTGCCCTGCTTGTGCTTATGAGCCTGATGCCAGCTTCCATGCTTTTAGCTTGTTGTATAAGCCCTCATATTTGTTCTCATCACCGCTAAGCCTTGTATCATTTTTCCTTTGCAACTTGACACCTTTTACCTTGAGGAGATGTTCCCTGAGTGTCTTTATCTTGCTCATATTCTTTGCATTATGCATAGGTTTGTTCCTCACTCTTGGAACTAGTTTTGCTTGCCCCTGACACTCGTCTCCTCGCATTTAGAGCATTCTCTTTGCTCTCCTTCGAGCTCGTTAAGAACAGTAAGGAGGCTGTGAGTGGACTTTTCTGGACTTGTTAAAATTTCACAAGAAAGATATTGAGTTTCTTTAGGCCTAGATCCGACTCCTCAAAATAGACTCGACTGCCGAGTAAACTTGTCTGTTCAGGCTCGTTAAGAATATGTGAATGGGCATCCACATTGGTGGTAGGTTATCTCTTTCTCGGACCATGTGGAATAATACGAGAAAAGAACACTCTCTTTTCTTCAGAATTGAGAAGAGTATTCTCAGGCATAGGTTTATCGCTTTTCTGGACCCGAGGGACTAAACTTACAGAAAATGAACCCTTGGTATAAGCTTAGTTTTCTCTTTTTCATGGTCTGGACCAAAACATGAAAACAATTCTGAGTGTACTTTATCTATTTGTCATGCTCGTTAAACCCTAAAGAACAAAGCATCGAGTTTATTGTTGTAAGCCTCATTTCTTGTAATCAAATGGATCTTTTCGAGTGATCTTTCCTTCCTTCACACTCGTAAAACTCAGGCTATATTCTACTTTTGAAGGAGCGTTAGATAGGTGGTAATTTAACCTTTTTTGGACCTTCCTAACTAAATATGAAAAAGGTGCACCTTACTTCTTCGGAAGTTAAGAGAGTTATTATGTGGTTTGTTTTATACTTTTCCGGTCTCAGGAGACTAAATTGGATGCAAAAGCACCCCACTGGATTCTTCTTTGGAGTTTTCAGACTCTCTAAACTATGAAAACATCGTAGAGCATGTACTAGTTTGGGCTCGTAAAATCCACGAATCAGTGCTTTATCAAGCATTCTTCTGTCTTTTTTTCGAGCTTGCCAAAAATGAAGATGGTCCCGAGTTTGCTTTCTTGGACTCATTAAACCTTTACAAGAAAGAGGGGAAGGGAAGTTCATTCACATGTTTTTTACATCATGGCAGCAAGTCTTGTTTCCTTGAACAAAGCACCATTTTTGAGTCTATCAACAGTTGGGTCCTAGTTTTTTGATCTTATCCCGATTCAAATTTTTTACTCCTCCAGTTGGTTTCTTTTCCAATTATATGGGGAATCTGTCAATGTCTCCTACATTGCAGATTTGTTTCATTGGTCCTCTTGTGTCAAAAGCTGCCTAAGTCACTTTTGTGTCGTGCTCACTATTTAAGGATTAAACCTTTGTCGGCCATTCTGCAGTTTCCTTGACCTTTTGTGTTGGCCATTCCCTGGTATCAGTTCATTACATCATGTCTTCGATAGTCCTTGTCATGAAATTCAGTACCGATTCCAGATCCAATTAGTCTTTGACTTACCTCGTGTTGGATGATGAAGGATGCCTTAATGCCTTCCTTCCAATGGATCTCTTCCTATCGACTGCAACACATCTTGCTATGGGAATGAGATTTAGAGTTTTATGACAGTACCTTGGGGATTGTTGTCATTAGTGGCAATTTCCCTCGCTATTGGGTAGTGGGAATACCTTAATGTCTCATACTCGATGGATTCTTCAAGTGTTCGAATTCAAGTCCTTGTGCTCACACTTGTTAGAATGTACTAGGTACCTTGGGGACCATTTTCATCAATGGTGGTTTTCCTCGCGTTTGTTAACGGTTCTCATTATTGACCGGTAATCAAACGGTTTCCTCCATGTTCAACTTCAGCTCCTTTATTTGCATGGTTAGGATTCGTACCTGTTTTGGAAAGTTTGGATTAAAGACCTTGGGCCGACAGTAGCATCGTCATTTTGTTATTTCCCAAGTTGCGCAAGACCTTGTTACACTTTATATGACATTTTGCTGAGACATAGATCCATGTATTTTTGTGGTTATGATCGATTGTCGAGTATGGATCCACCTTGTTCCTTTGTGGCCATGACTCCTTTAGATTTGATATGGCGCCTTTTTGCATATTGAGTGACCATGATAGTTTCATCAGTTATACATATGTTGGATCCGCCTGTATCTTTATGACGATGCTTTGTATATGGACTTGTATGTCCCAGAGATCAGTTTTTTCGGACATTTATCTCTCTTTCAGGTACCTTTGTTCGAGCCTTTCGATCTTGGATTCTCTGCTCTCTCCATACTCAGCTGTTTCCTTTATAATGTATTTTGGCTATCATCTTCCCCTCTAAATTCATACATTAGGGGGCATCTATTATAGCTCAAAATGACACATCTATACCTATGACCACTTTCCCATGATTCCGTCGCATGTCGACACTTCCATGACGACACTTCATGAAAGTCGCTAAAAAAACACCTAACTTGGAGGACCCATATCTTGAGTTTTGTAACTCTGTTTGACTCATCTCTACACCATTGGAAATATATTTATGTTGGCTAAAACTTTCCAGAAGACACCAAAGTCTGAAAATGCTCAGAAATACCCTAAAAATGAGTTTTTTGTGTGTACGTGACTTTCCTTAAGGAAAACCCGCATACGTACACGAGTTGCTATATATAATAGTCGTGTACACCTTAAATACGCAACTTTTCTGCATTGCAATCCATGTGTACTCCTCGTGTACGCGACTATTGTCTCTGCAACCCGTGTACGCCTCCTGAAAAGAATTTTGAATTTTGTGTAATTTGGGTAGTTATGCAACTGACTCCTTCAGTTGTAACTACTTTGTCTTCGACCCTAACTCTTCATTAACCATATAAAATGAGACAGAGAGGTCCATGAGAAGAGACTTGAATCTTTGCATCATTATGCTGGAGGAATTGGGACTCTCTTTGCCCACACCTTTCCCCTAGTGATCATCCACTTGTGTTGCAGAGCTTGGAGGTTGAGTTCCTTGGAGAAGAGAAGCAGCAGAACCAGATCAAGGTTTCGTGAGGTGCCGAATTTGAAGAGAAGGTATATTTGTACTTGTTTTCAAGATTAATAACGATGTGATGTCCTTCTTCTTCCCAAATCATTGTTCAATGTGTGATTGAATCTCTGTTTATGATCATATTATGATGTTAATCAGATTATTATTTCATGTTAATTTGATTATCATTGCTTTATATGTGGTCATATTGGTTTGAGGAAGGTATAATTCGTTTTGTAGGTCTCTTGGAGCAAGGGGAGCAAGAGGAGAAAGAAGAGGATTGAAGGGCTGCTTGGCTCAACCTTCGTTTGGCTAAGGTATGAACCATTCTAATCTCTGAAACTTGCTTGTATTTACTTGCAGAACCATTTGCATCCACCTTTCAACCCTAGTACATTGATGGCCTCTTAAACCCTAGCCATAGGATACTTTCCTTTACAACACATGGCGAGCATTTCTTTCTGCATTTTTCAGTTTGATGTCAGTTTTAGCTACAAGTTTAGATTTGCAGTTTACAGTTGGTTTCAGGGATGATTTTAAGGAGCCATACTTATTTAAAAGTGTATAAATGTTGGCGAATATTACCCATTCTTAAAACACCAACTATAAAATGATTGGCGATATTATTCAAAAAATATTTTAATTTCCAAGGATTTTATATCGTTTATATAATAATTTGGCGGTTTTTAGGGTGAAAAATTTTTATTGCATCAAAATTGGGTGAAACAGGGCTTCAAAAAATGCAAAATGGCGAATCTTTTTTGGGAGAAAAACATGGAAAAATAGCCCACTGGGATAAAATTTGCCCCTAAAATTATCCTTGGTTGGTTTCAGTCTTCAGAGGATGGATGGGTGATAGGTTATAGGTTGCAGGGGATTTGTTTGCATAATGGTTTTAGTAGATAGTTACAGGTCAAAATAGGTTGAGGATTTCATAGAAATATTGGGACAATCCAATGGATTAGGAACTTGGTCTACGGGGTTTTGTGCTACCTCATAGGGAGGATAGCATCCCTAATTGGAGCCAGCTGTTAGCATTAATTATTTTTGCATCGATTTTTGTTGTCTCTTTCTAAATTTCAAGGTTTCAATGGTCTTTTGGGAAGTGTCAATATTTTGCATGCTTCGTAATGAATGGAATTTTGTAGCGGTTTCGACAAGCAAAAAAGAGTAAGAGGCTGCAAGTTTTGGTGCATAAATTTTATTCATTTTGGATCAAGTTTATAAATATTGGTTATGAGAAATTTTTGGCTTTATAGTCAAGTTTTAATATTAATGACCAAATTTATTTTATTGACAACCCAATGGATTAGGAACTTGGTCTACGGGGTTTTGTGTTACCTCGTATGGAGGATAGCATCCCTAATTGGAGCCAGCTGTTAGCATTAATTATTTTTGCATCGTTTTTTGTTGTATCTTTCTAAATTTCAAGGTTTGGGAAGTGTCAATATTTTTCACGTTTGGTAATGAATGGAATTTTGTAACGGTTTCGACAAGCAAAAAAGAGTAAGAGGCTACAAGTTTTGGTGCATGCATAAATTTTATTCATTTTGGATCAAGTTTATAAATATTGGTTATGAGAAATTTTTGGCTTTATAGTCAAGTTTTAATATTAATGACCAAATTTATTTTATTAACAAAGGAAGTTTTTATATTAATTACCAAATTTATTTTATTGACAAAGGAATTTTTCATAAAAAGTTTTGGGGCCAAGCCTGAGCTCAACACCGTCAGCTATTTTGGTGTTGAGCTATTTTGGAAATCTAACCCAACTCTACTTTGGCCAAGCCCAAGCTCAACACTGCTTTGGCCAAGCCCAAGCTCAACACCATCAGCTATTTTGGTGTTGATCTATTTTGGAAATCCAACTCTACAACTCTACTTTGGCCAAGCTCGAGCTCAACACTGCTTTGGCCAAGCCCGAGCTCAACATCGTCAGCTATTTTGGTGTTGAGCTATTTTGGAAATCCAACTCTACACCTAGTAGGTCAAAGTTTGCTAAATTGTAAATCCAACTCTACACCTAGTAGGTCAAAGTTTGCCAATACCGTCAGCGGTGTAGATCAAAGTTTTCCAAATTGTAAATCCAACTCTACACCTAGTAGGTCAAAGTTTGCCAACACCATCAGCTATTTTGGAAATCCAACTTTACACCTAGTAGGTCAAAGTTTTCCAGCTATTTTGGTGTTGAGCTATTTTGGAAATCCAACTCTACACCTAGTAGGTCAAAGTTTGCCAAATTGTAAATCCAACTCTACACCTAGTAGGTCAAAGTTTTCCAACACCGTCAGTGGTGTAGATCAAAGTTTGCCAAATTGTAAATCCAACTCTACACCTAGTAGGTCAAAGTTTTCCAACACCGTCATCTATTTTAGTGTTGAGCTATTTTGGAAATCCAACTCTACACCTAGTAGGTCAGTGTTGAGCTATTTTGGAAATCCAACTCTACACCTAGTAGGTCAAAGTTTGCCAAATTGTAAATCCAACTCTACACCTAGTAGGTCAAAGTTTGCCAGCTATTGTTGGTGTTGAGCTATTTTGGAAATCCAACTCTACACCTAGTAGGTCAAAGTTTTCCAAATTGTAAATCCAACTCTACACCTAGTAGGTGAAAGTTTGCCAAATTGTAAATCCAACTCTACACCTAGTAGGTCAAAGTTTTCCAGTAGCGTCAGCTATTTTGGTGTTGAGATATTTTGGAAATCCAACTCTACACCTAGTAGGTCAAAGTTTGTCAGCTAGCCAAATTGTAAATCCAACTCTACACACCTAGCAGGTCAAATTTTTCCAGCACAATTTGTTGGCTAGCCAAATTGTAAATCCAACTCTACACCTAGTAGGTCAAAGTTTGCCAACACCGTCAGCTATTAGGTCAAAGTTTGCCAACATAGTTTGTCAGCTAGCCAAATTGTAAATCCAACTCTACACCTAGTAGGTCAAAGTTTGTATTTTGGTGTTGAGCTATTTTGGAAATCCAACTCTACACCTTGTAGGTCAAAGTTTGCCAAATAGGTCAAAGTTTGCCAAATAGGTCAAAGTTTGTATTTTTGTGTTGAGATATTTTGGAAATCCAACTCTACACCTTGTAGGTCAAGGTTTGCCAAATAGGAACACAATTTGTTGGCTAGCCAAATTGTAAATTCAACTCTACACCTAGTAGGTCAAAGTTTGCCAACACCGTCAACTATTAGGTCAAAGTTTGCCAACACAGTTTGTCAGCTAGCCAAATTGTAAATCCAACTCTACACCTAGTAGGTCAAAGTTTGTGTTGAAGTAGGTCAAGGTCTGTATTTTGGTGTTGAGCTATTTTGGAAATCCAACTCTACACCTTGTAGGTCAAGGTTTGCCAAATAGGTCGAAGTTACATAGTTTGTCAGCTAGCCAAATTGTAAATCCAACTCTACACCTAGTAGGTCAAAGTTTGTATTTTGGTGTTGAGCTATTTTGGAAATCCAACTCTACACCTTGTAGGTCAAAGTTTTCCAAATAGGTTTGTCAGCTAGCCAAATTGTAAATCCAACTCTACACCTGGTAGGTCAAAGTTTGTATTTTGGTGTTGAGCTATTTTGGAAATCCAACTCTACACCTTGTAGATCAAAGTTTTCCAAATAGGGCAAAGTTTGTGTTGAAGTAGGTCAAAGTATGTATTTTGGTGTTGAGCTATTTTGGAAATCCAACCCTACACCTTGTAGGTCAAGGTGTTTGCCAAATAGGTTGAATTTTTCCAACACAGTTTGTCAGGTAGCCAAATTGTAAATCCAACTCTACAACACCTTGTAGGTGAAATTTGGTGTTGAGCTATTTTGGAAATCCAACTCTACACCTTGTAGGTCAAATTGTAAATCCAACTCTACAACACCTTGTAGGTCAAATTTGGTGTTGAGCTATTTTGGAAATCGAGCTCTACACCTTGTAGGTCAAATTTGGTGTTGAGCTATTTTGGAAATCCAACTCTACACCTTGTAGGTCAAGGTAAGTTTGGAAAATTGTAAATCCAACTCTGCAAGTTACCTTTGGCAAATTGTAAATCAAACTCTACAACACCTTGTAGGTCAAATTTGGTGTTGAGCTATTTTGGAAATCGAACTCTACAACTTGAAATTTTGGCAAATTGTAAATCGAACTCTACAACACCTTGTAGGTCAAATTTGGTGTTGAGCTATTTTGGAAATCGAACTCTACACCTTGTAGGTCAAATTTGGTGTTGAGCTATTTTGGAAATCCATTGGAAATCGAACTCTTCGAACTCTACACCTTGTAGGTCAAATGAACTCTACACCTTGTAGGTCAAATTTGGTGTTGAGCTATTTTGGAAATCCATTGGAAATCGAACTCTACAAATCGAACTCTACACCTATTTTGGAAATCAAACTCAAATTTGGTGTTGAGCTATTTTGGAAATCGAACTCTACACCTATTTTGGAAATCGAACTCTACACCTTGTAGGTCAAATTTGGTGTTGAGCTATTTTGGAAATCCATTGGAAATTGAATGTGTAGGTCAAATTTGGTGTTGCGCTATTGGAATTCGAACTCTACACCTTGTAGTTCAAATTTGGTGTTGAGATATTTTGGAAATTGAACTCTTCGAACTCTAGGTCAAATGAACTGTACACCTTGTAGGTCAAATTTGGTGTTGAGCTATTTTGGAAATCCATTGGAAATCGAACGTGTAGGGGAAATCGAACGTGTAGGTCAAATTTGGTGTTGAGCTATTTTGGAAATTGAACTCTTCGAACTCTAGGTCAAATGAACTCTACACCTTCTAGGTCAAATTTTGTGTTGAGCTATTTTGGAAATCCATTGGAAATCGAACGTGTAGGTCAAATTTGGTGTTGAGCTATTTTGGAAATCCATTGGAAATCAAACTCTTCGAACTCTAGGTCAAATGAACTCTACACCTTGTAGGTCAAATTTGGTGTTGAGCTATTTTGGAAATCCATTGGAAATCGAACTCTAGGTCAAATGAACTCTACACCTTGTAGGTCAAATTTGGTGTTGAGCTATTTTGGAAATCGATCAAATTTGGTGTTGAGCTATTTTGGAAATCAAACTCTACACCTTGTAGGTCAAATGAACTCTACACCTTGTTGGTCAAATTTGGTGTAGCTATTTTGGAAATCCATTGGAAATCGGTGTAGCTATTTTGGAAATCCATTGGAAATCGAACTATACACCTTGTAGGTCAAAAAAAATTGGTGTTGAGTTATTTTGGAAATCCAACTCTACACCTTATAGCTCAAGGTAAGTGTTGAGTTATTTTGGAAATCCAACTCTACACCTTATAGGTCAAGGTAAGTTTGCCAAATTATAGCCCAAGAACCAAATCGAATGGGGAGGAACACACAAGAAGCATTTTATCACATTGTTCCTTGCTATAAGTTGTAACTATCAACACATATAAATAATACAATAGTCATTCTCCTGGAAAATGTGGGATATTTCTCACATTACAAAAATATAAAATCACAGCTCACGTTCAAATTTTCACATATTTGAGAATGCAGGTTTTAGATCTCGAAAGATATAGATGGTTGTTGAAAAATCTTTATGGTCTTTCATGATTTATTCCTTAGTGATGCTTTCAAGATTCTAAGGACACATTTGAAGACAGTTCCAACATGCACTTTCAAGGAAGAGAAAATAAGAGTCATTAATCGTGAAACCAATGAAGAGCTTCATTTGATGAGAATTCACAATTTTTAATTTCCATGTTGAGAGAATGTGCTTTAGTTCATAAAACTGTGATGTTCATACTTGACGAGTTCGACTTGTTTGCACAGGGAAATCAAAGGTTACTCTACAGTCTCCTTAATGCAATGCGATCTGTACTTTCACAGGCTGCAGTTGTTGATATTATTTGTCGCCTGGATGCTGACCAACTATTGGAGAAAAGAGTAAGATCACGCTTTTTGCATCGAAAATTTTTCTTCTCTCCTCCTTCTATTGAAGAATTACAAGGGCTTTTGGAACATGCACTACATCTTCCAACTGATTCAAATTTTCCTCACGATGATTATGCAACTAAATTCAATACGCGGTAGGTGGAAATCATAGAGAACAAATATTTCAAGTATATTTTGGGCAATGTTGTGAATGTTTATCTTAGTATAAGACGGGACCATGGAAGCATTTGTCAACCAATGTGGCTTTGTCATCAACAAAGAAATTTAGGGCTGCAAGATTAGGATGATCGGATCTGGTTGTCGAGGGAGTAAAGTAGCACAAAAGAAGATAATGACATGGCTATTTGGTTGTGTTACATGGGTATTTAACATGGTAATGCATGGTGGCATAACTCACCTTACGAGGAATGGCTTATCCATGACTGATTGGAAATTCATAGGGAATTCCCCCCCTATGACGATAGATCAATGGGAAGTCAAGTTTGACAAATACAAGTAATCGACAGCATATAAACGTGTATACAAGGGGGATTAGTGGCTGGTGGATGGTAAAGAGTGACCTAGAGGAGCTCTGACATTATTCACGATGATGATCATGTCATTACATTCAACAAGGAATCCATCTCCAGCACCCTTGAAGTCTCTGCATGGAATTTCAAATTTTTTTATGTTTAAACTCTTGCATGATCGTAGGATCAAATGAGTACCCAATTTCATCCAACGGATCTTATAAATTTTGCATCATAAACATGCGAGGAGAAAATAAATCTTCAAATATGGGAAATGGTGTTAAACTGCATACTAAATATGGTCGAGATCGACTACGTGCATGGATTTCGCACTAACAACAAGCAATTTTTTTTTCAAGATTTGCGAAATATAGATGCCCATGATGAATTCAAAACGACGTGTCCAAACAACATGGTTTGACTAAATTGATGGACGGATGGGAATAATTTTGTAAGTTCAAAGTGTCGGTGAGTTAATTTTCCAGAACTCGGTGAAATTTTATAGCGGGTGCAAGTCAAAACACCTGTTTACATCATCTTATTCAACAAATAAGATCAACGAGATTTCAAATTTCAGGGTGAACATATGGTGAGTTTATTGAGTGTCTTGTAGTTGAAAATGAAAGTGCATATCATGTGAACTGCAATTGGGCAACTGGTGGAAAATATTACTTGAATGGTATGGCAACAGAAAGAGTAATGGATGTGAAATGTTATTTGTTCTCTCCACTAAGCAACAATGGGAAGATTCAGTTCAGGTCGTTAGTGTAAATGGGCCGTAGGAATATGAAGAAACTCGAATGAATACAAGTGAAGTAGAGGATTTGATCGATATGAATATTGCAGGACAACAAAATAATGATCCAAATGGTAGAATGGAACAAATAATGCATTACATCATGAAGCTTCAATCTCTCAGCAATTTCTTCAAAAGAGGATGGATATATTTTTAAGAAAATACAGCTCATGGGTCATATAGAAGAGCGGAGAAAAAAAAACAAGAGGAATTTGTTTCCGCAATGAATCTTGAGAAAGAAAAGATGGGTGATGAAGTCACAGATCGAAAACTAAGATACTCTACTCTTGAAAGTAGAGATTGCAAAAGTCAATATATAATAAAAAGGGGGAACGTTTGATTGTACATGACAAGGATTCAAAGACATTATGTATTGTTGGAGAAGAAAATTCAAAGCTTGTGAACGGGATAGAAAAAATTGAGAGTGAACTATTATCTTCAAATGATCAAATCAAATATTTACATGATATCATTAAACAACTAAGCATGGAATTTTTTTATAAAAACTTCTATTTTAGTCATTACCTTCAAAGAGTTGTTTCCGCCAAATGGGGGCGAATTTTCAAAAACCTAGAGAGGTTTTTCTTCAGCACAGGCCAATATACAATAACCGCCTTTAGTTTTTACACATATAGCATTGTTTGGGAGAATAAAAATTATCTTCATAGCATATTTTTTCATAAAGTTAAAATTACTGTCTGAGTCATCAACTTCAAAAGCATATGCTGAGGGGCTGGAGGGGAATCTATCCAAATGCAGACTTGGGTTTTTTTAGGGACAGACGAAATTAAAAACCTCTCTCATATTTCACATAGTTGTCACCATTTGAGATATGTAGGTGGGGATTTGAAGCCTATTTTTTAGTAGTCTGCCTCCTAAAATGAAGGAAATTAGTTGTAACTGTTTCTATTTTTAGAGTTTAGTTAGATTTCCAATTTAAGACTAGGTAGAGTTTGTTTTGCTATATATTCAGATGTATTTGATATATCTAGGTTTATATTTTTAAGAGTAGAGAGGGTCTTCATTGTAATAGGTTTCAGTTCTCCAGAGATGAATACAATTGCAGAAGAGGAATGTTGAAATTTTCCATGGCAGAGATTCTTGTGCCATATTTTTCTTCATTAAGTGATCTTTTGATGTGATTGTTTATGTTGTTTTTCCACTCCATTTTGTATCTTTTTTCATGTTTGAACAACATTTTATGGGCTATAATTCATCTTGCATTCTCTAGGTTGATTGTTCAAGCATTTTCAAATCAATTTCCTCTAAAACTTTATAGAACTCACCCTAGTTAGGTGACCTGTTTGATGGATTGTCTTCTTTGTCTTCTAATCAACCTACAAATACCTAAAGACTAAGGAAATGGTGTATACCTTGCCTATTTCCATGAACCTTTCAAACCCCTACCTCTTTCATGCTATCTCAGATTGGATTGTTGACTCCATTGCCCAATGGTCTCCTCCATGATTGTCTTACCGAATATTTAAAAAAAAAAATTGTCCTATCAGAAATATGACCTTCTAATTGTCTTTGATTGAATATCTCGAGTGTAAAAATTTTGTAAATAGTGAGAGATACCTCTTTGATTGTATTAGGCCAGAAATACAGTCTAAAGTGGTTTTGTGGTTACCTCAGTGTTTCCTTGAAACAACCCAAGGAAAATCTAAGTGATAACATATTGGCGTCATTGCCGAGGAATGAGGGTTCAAATATTCCCAAAGTATGAACAACAGAGTTTCATATTTGATTATTGATGGTGAAAAATAGTCATACATCAGCAAGGTTGTGCATCTTTCACCTAGCGACTCCATCTTCAAGAGTCCATATTTCAGAAATTTTGGGTGACTCCACTAGCGGCATGATCAAATCAAGTTTTCAAAAAGAATCGACAAAATCTATTGGGGAAATGATCTCATTGTAAATACATGGAAATGACTGATCGAAAAATAAGGTACTCAAGTTTCAATTTTATCCAAGACATCTTATCCTTTCTTGTAAAAAATTTCCTATCCTTTCCTAAGCTTGTCAAAATATTTTTTCATTTTTTTGTTGTTTTCAAAACAAGACCTTGAATTTACTCCTATATTTTCTTCTTTACAAACTGAAAGTATCTCATCATCTTGTATATTTGGTTTTGCTCAAAACCTTTTATTTGAACCACATGGCATTAAGGATCATCCTTGTGAGCCTCATGATGCCAAAGTTGATGTTACATCCTTTTCACATAGCAATGTTTCTTTCAATATCCAAAACCGGTACAAACCACTTCATATACCTCATGTCCTTCATAATTTTACTACAAAGCACTTTAAATACCTTCATACATCTGATGGAGAATACAATAACCTTACAACTAAGAAACGTCTACAAGCATGTGAGAATTTCGTTGACATTTTTGAAGTAGAGCATGATGATGTTTGTATGAGGGATTTTTCCCAATTGTTGCAAGGAGATATTAAGGAATGGTTTAAGAACTTTCATCCTAATTCTATTGATACATGGAAATAGTTTTCTGATATATTTTTGAGGTTTTGGGCTAAGAGGAGGTCAATGGACCAAGTACTTTCATAATTTTAGTCCATGAAGAAACAAGAGTGTGAAACTATGTCTAGTTTTAACAGGAGGGTTGCAAGCTTTTATTATAACATGCCTAAAAATATTCAACCACTTGAAAGTGTCGCTAAAATATACTATGCATCAACCTTTCCCCTTGAATTCTCCTTCGTTCTTTTCGAGAAAAAGTCAGTCACTTTACAACATATGTTTATTGATTCATTGGAGGTTGAATACAATCTTAGGATGTCTAGAAAAGTTTCACATCAAGATAGTAAATGAAATGGGTAAGAAATTAGAGTTGGATGAAGCACATAAACAGAAAGAAGTTTCTCTGTATTCCAAAGGTTTTCATGGTGAACAGAAAGATGATCATCTCACTGATGTACAAGAATAATGTTGCTATGATTTGTTTCATAAATATTGCAATCAGCCCGTCATAAATTCTGTTAGTGATGGTTTTAAAGAAGATTTCATCCTTCCTATATATGATGAGTATGCAGAGGATTGCTTGGATGTTGCACCCAAACAAACAACCATAGATCTTGCAAGTTTTGTGTTAATTAATTGAGAAAATATGATTGTAATCCATGACCAAAATTATGAGAACAATGAGGATAATGAGCATGTTGAAAGGGATTGTTTTCCATTATGTTTTTATTCATTTATATGGTTGAAAAAGAGATCTAGAGTCACTAATAAAAAACAGAAATTTGAGGTAATGGAGAATTTCATAAACTTTCTTCAAATGGATAATGAAAAAGAAGAGAAATCATGCAATCAATCTCAGCATGTGAAAGAACTAGCAGTTTGCAATGAGTAATTCAATCACGGAGAAGAATACGAGGGTTCTCAAATGTATGTTTCTTCATCTTTTTCAAATTCATAACTTTTTTGTCAAGAAGAAATCTTTTTGCTTGATCCTATTGAAGAACACAATGATATTTCTTTTGAGACACTTGGAAAGAATCAAATTTTGGGATTTTGAATCAAGTAGTTGATGTCTCATTTAAAAATTGTCATGAGTATTCCTTGCATGATTCTTTTGAACATCAGTTTGACAGGGTGCTAGAGAAGTTACAGTTGGAGCAACCTTGTCATGATAAGCAAATGACAAAATGTTTTGAAGGTTATCATTCATTTTATGATCCAGTGGATGACTATATGGAGAAACTTTGCAGTTGGAAAGGTTAATTATGTAAGTTACAATGAAAGACAAATATTTTATCATAGGTTTTTTCCGTTATTCTTTTATGTTCTTATTTTGATTAAAAATGATGAGAAATTTTATCTATTGAATTGATTGGCTTCATTGGAAGTTGGACTTTATTAATTGAGAATTTGTGTTCGATAAAGTAGGGTAGGTAGGTGTGAATAAGATCGACATGGTGATTATTTCTTTCAACAGTTTTTCAGTTTGATTTCAGTGTCAGTTTTAGCTACAAGTTTAGATTTGCAGTTTACAGTTGGTTTCAGTCTTCAGAGGATGGATGGGTGACAAGTTACATGTTGCAGGGGATTTATTTGCAGAATGGTTTCAGTGAATAGTTACATCTCAAAACAAGTTAAGGATTTCAAAGAAAGATTTGGAACAACCCAATATATTAGAAACTTGGTATACGAGGTTATTTGCTACCTCGCAGGAACGATAACATCCCAAATTGGGGCCAGCGGTTAGCATCCCAAATTGGAGCCAGTTAAGGATTTCAAAGAAAGATTTGGAACAACCCAATATATTAGAAACTTGGTATACGAGGTTATTTGCTACCTCGCAGGAACGATAACATCCCAAATTGGAGCCAGCGGTTAGCATCCCAAATTGGAGCCAGCGGTTAGCACATGCTGATGCATAAATTTTATTCATTTTGAACAAAGTCACATAGTTTCCCAATTGATAGCCCAAGTACAAAGTCACAGAGAGACGAGCACACACAGAGTATTGTACTACATTTTTCAGTGATATAAAATATAACTATTAACAAATATAAACAATAAAATTTTCATTCTCCTGGAAAATATGGGATATTTATCCCATTACAAAAATATAAAATTGGAGATCACGTTCAAATTTTCACATATTTGAGAATGCGGCTTTTAGATCTTGGACGATATGGATGGTTTTTGAAAACTTTTTATGGTCTTTGATGATTGCTTCCTCAGTGCTGCATTCAAGATTCTAAAGACATGTTTGAAGACAGTTCTAGCATGAACTTTCAAGGAGGAGAAAATAAGAGTGGTTGATTATGAAACCAATGAAGAGCTTCATTTGATGAGAATTTACAATTTCTAATCGCCATATTGACAGAATGTGCTTTAGTTCATGATACTGTGATCTTCATACTTGGTGATTTCGACCTGTTTGCACAGGGAAAGCAAAGGTTACTCTACAGTCTCCTTGATGCAATGCGATCTATACTTTCACAAGCTGCAGTTGTTGATATTAGTTGTCGCCTGGATGCTGACCAACTATTGGAGAAAAGAGTAAGATCACGCTTTCCGCATAGAAAACTCTTGTTCTCTCCTCCTCCTGTTGAACAATTACAGAGGCTCTTGGAACATGCGCTACATTTTCCAACTGATTCGAGTTTTCCTCACGACGATTATGCAACTAAATTCAATACACGGCGGGTGGATATCATAGAGAAAAAATATTTCGAGGATATTTTGAGAAATTTTGTGAATGCCGATCTTAGTATGAGACGGGACCATGGAAGCATATGTCAACCAATGTGGTTTTGTCATCAGCAAAGAAATTTAGGGCTGCAATATTAGGATCATTGGATCTGGTTGCCGAGGGAGATGAAGAAGCGCAAAGTGAGCGCAAATGAAGATAATGACATGGATATTTGGTTGTGTTACATGGGTATTCAACATGGTAATGCTGGGTGGAATAACTCTGCTTACAAGGTGTCGCTTATCCATAACTGATTAGAAATTCACAGGTAATTTTCCCCTGTGACGATAGATCGGTGGGAAGTCGAGTTTGACAAATACAAGCAATCACCAACATATAAACGTGTAAACAAGGGGACTAGTGGGCCGTTGGACGGTAACGAGTGACATGTAGGAGCTCTGACACTGTTCACAATGATGATCCTATTATTACATACAATAAGGAAGCCATCTCCAGCACTATTGAAGTATATGCATGGAATTTCGATTTTTTTTATGTTTAAACTCTTACAGGATCGAAGGATCATGATCAGTACCCAACTTCATCCAACAAATCATATAAATTTTACATCATCAACATCAACATGCGAGGAGAAAAGAAATTTTCAAATCCGTGAAATGGTGTTAAACCGCAAACCAAATCAACAGTTAGATCTGGAAATGGTGGAGATCGACGACGTAGTTTGATATCCCACCAACAATAAGCAAAGGAAGACAAATTTTCAAGATTTGAAAAATATAGATGCATGTGATGAATTCCAAACCAGGTACACAGCATGGTTTGACTAAATTGATGGACGAATGGGAATAATTTAGCGAGTTCAAAGAGTCCGTGAGTTAATTTTCTAGAACTCAACGCAATTTTATTATGGGTGCAGGTCAAAACACGTGTTTACATGATCTTATTTAGCAAATAAGATCAACGCTCTTTCAAACTTCGCTGGGTTAATGTAAGGTGAGTTTATTGATTGTCTTGTAGTTGAAAATGAAAGTGCAATTCATGTGAGCTGCGATTGGGCAACCAGTGGAAAATATTACTTGAATGGTATGGCAACAGAAAGAGTAATGGATGTGAAATGTTATCCTTTATTTCCACTAAGAAACAAGGAGAAGATTCAGTTCAAGCGGTTAGTGTAAATGGGACAGAGGAATATGAAGAAACTCAAATGACTACAAGTGAAGTAGAGGCTTTGATCAATATGAAGATGGTAGGAAAATCAAAGAATGATCCAAAGGGTAGAATGGAACAAATGATGCATTACATCAGGAAGCTCCGAGCTTGTGGCAAAAAATTTCTTCAAAAGACGTTGGATTTTTTTTTCTCTAGAAAGAGCATCTCATGGGTCAGATAAGAGCAGAGAACAAAAAACAAGAGGAAATTGTTTCTGCAATGAATCTTGAGAAAGAAAATCTGGGAGATGAATTCACATAATGAAAACTAAGATTCTCTACCCTTGAAAGAAGATATTGCAAAAGTCAATATAGAAAAGAAGGGGGAACTTTTGATTGTACATGACAAGGATTCAGAGGCATTGTGTATTGATGGAGAAGAAAAAACAAAGATTTCTAACGATATAGAAAAACTTAAGAGTGAATTGTTAACTTCAAATGATAGAATCATATCGTTGCATGATATCATTAAACAACAGACAAAGTATCAAATGTTAATTGCAGTAGGAAGGAATTTTTTTATAAAAATGATTGTTTTAGTCATTAACTTCAAAAAACGGTTTTCTCCAAATGGAAGCGAATTTTCAAAAACCGAGAGAGGCTTTTCTTCAGGCCAATATATGATAAACTACTCACTGTTTACATAGGTATCACACTTTGGGATAATAAAAAAGCATCTTCAGAGTGTAGATTCCCATAAATTTAAAATTACTGTGTGAGCCATCAATTGCAAAAGAAGATTCCGAGGAGGTGGAGAAGAATATAGGAAAATGAATGACATGGGTTATGTCACCATTTCATATATGCAGGTGGGTATTTGAAGTCTATTTTCAGTAGTCCACCTCATGAAATGAAGAAAATTAGTTGTAATTGTTTATATTTTTAGAGTTTAGTTAGATTTCTAAATTAAGACTAGGTAGAGTTTGTTTTTATATATATTTAGATATATTTGATATATCTAGGGTTGTATTTTCAAGATCAGAGAGGCTCTTCATTGTAATAGGTTTCCTTTTTTCACAGATGAATAAAATTGCAGAAGATGAATGTTGAACTTTTCCATGGCAGAGATCCTTATGCCATCTTTTTCTTCAGCAAGTGATCTTCTAAAGTGATTGTTTATCTTGTTTTCCCACTCCATTTTGTATATGATTTCATGTTTGAACAGTATTTTATGGTCTATAATTCATCTTGCATGCTCTATGTTCATTGTTCAATCATTTTCAAATCAATTTCCTCTAAAATTTTACAGAACTCACCCAGTTAGGTTCTACTTTTGATGGATTTTCTTCTTTGTATTCTAATAAAACTGCAAATGCATCAATACCGAGGAAATATTTTCTACCTTGCCTCTGTCCATGAACCTTTCAAACCCCTACCTCTTGCAACCTATCTCAGATCTAATTGTTGACTCCATTGCCCAATGGTCTCCTCCATGATTGTCCTACCAAATATTTTTAAAAACAAACTTGTCCTACAAAAAATGTGACCTTCTTACTCACTTTGATTGAATATATTGAGTGTGAAAATATTGTAAATAGTAAGAGATCCATCTCTTATTGTATTAGGTCAGAAATATATTCTAAAGTGGTTTTGTGGTTACCTCGGGGTTTCCTTGACACAACCCAAGAAAAATATGAGTGATAACACTAGCGTAGGTCATGGTAGGCACCAACAACAGTGTTACGCTCACCAAAAAGACCTCAGAAGAGTTAGCAGACCACATATCAAGTTAAGGCAACTTAAGGAACAATCATGGTTTTGTCTAGCATACTCAGTAAAGGCCACAACCCAACTTAACAGCCCAAAAAGGTCACAGCTTAGTCCAAACAGCTAGCATAAGGACCAAAAAGGTTCAACAAAAGATCAAATTTCAATAAGAGTGGTCATAACAAAGTGGGAAGACAACCCTTTCACCCACAAGACAAAGGTGTACCATCAGGGTACATATGTAACCCTTTTACCCAAAAGACCAAGGTGGACAATCAAGTTGGGGAAACGACCCTTTTACTCACAAGACCAAGGGCCAAACTTAATTTCTCTCTCAAGGTATATATTCCATAGGTGTTCTGTACAATAACAATAGGTTTTATCATCACCGTATAAGGAAGGTCCAAACTGGATAAACTTTATTCCTCTATATGCAATAAAATAATAAATGGACAAAAATAAAAAAATCAATTGTTATCGCATACAAGTTGATTCAACACTTTGGTAATAATTTTAGTTGAAAAAATATCTATGCTATGGTGGATGATGCCATGGAAAGGAGAATTGCAGTTTATATAGAAGCAAAGGATGAGAAAATGGTGTCCCAAACTCATCTTCCTCCAATGTGGGACAATCCACCATCCACGACTTTGTTCAAACAAGCCACAGAGGTGATGGTTTTGTCAAGCATGGACATCATACCAAGTTTCCCTCTACCTTATGTTCTCCATTATCTCTCACTTGATGAATAAGATGGAAATACAAATAATTTTGGGAAGTCCACAACTATGTTTGGTATTTAGTTATCATATGCCTTTATTATCAAAATTACAAATATCAATTTGATAATAATAAAAAATTATTTCATGGAAACCATTAAATTTTAAAAAACATATGTTTACATCTGATGGCTACAACTGCATGCACTAAATTCCAATCTGAATTTATTTCTTAGCTGAAAAAAGTAAATATATGATAGATCATTCAATGGTTGGTGCCTTTTGCATGGGCACAATGTGATCCCAATAGACCCACTAACAAAACCATTCCCAAATAACAAAAACATGTACAATTCAATATAAAATCACACTTAAATTTCTTTCGCATAATAAGATCATCAATTAATTAAACTTAAGTATGCACAATCAGCCATCTGAGGACTACAGTGTACACATGTACCAACAAAACTAAAGGAAACACCAAATGGTTCATTTCCCTATCTAAACATTGGCAATCAATAGACATCAGCTGAGAAACTTTGTCTTCTAACGTAGACATTTTCTCTACTCACGCATTACCAAGAAACTACCCAAGTGACCCTTGTATGTGATAAAGTTGATATTGAAAAAACTTGATTTAGATGATTCCCCTTCTTATCTAAAAGGATTCCTCTCAAGATCCAAGATGATACTTATTCTCGATATTGCTACCAAGAGTATCTATGTTCATACTATACTCCAAAAGGACCATGAGTCTAAATCCATCTAATAAAAGGAGGAGTAGCAAATGAAGGTGAATGTAGTGATAAGAAGAAGATATCAAGATGGGATGTTGAAGAAACAAAAATTTCAATGCTAGCAAATGAAGGTGAATGTAGTGGTAAGAAGAAAAGACCAATATGAGCTGCAGAAGAACCAAAAATTCCGATTCAAGGTCAAATAGAACTTCCATAGTTTACGAAGAAGTTAGCTGATGTAGACCTTGTAGTGCAGGAACTAAGTATTAAGCTCTCTCTTATCAATTAGTTACTTCAAATTGGAAATGTTATTGTTGAATCAGAGGATGCGAAAATATCTCCATCACCAGAGCCTCAATATAACAACTTGGGGTTTAGAATAAATACAAAGGATTTTAGAGCTAGAGAAAAGCTTCTTCAGAAAAGAGAAATGATATATGCAAGGTTGAGTGAGCTCATGATTAGGATATCCTGACTGGGATGTCATGAATCGTAATTTTTTGGGGTTTGAAGCAGTAGTCTTGTTGGAGGTGTTGTAGAGAGACTAAACTTAAGAGAAATATGATTAACACATCACTATGTTATGATTGTACATGTCATAACAATTGTAATCCATTAACCATATAGCTCCTCACAAGAGTACATAACATAGAAACACAAACAAATACAAAACTGCAAGCAAGGAACATAAAGTAAGAACAACTATCACACCATCAACACATGAAAAGGCATGAATTCCACCTTGTTAGCTAATAATTAGGAAAATACAGTAGCCTATAAGAAAATTCATCGCTTATCCATGCTCATACTAGAAAATAAATACAATCCGAGGCCTCTGCCCAAATATTGATCAACATATGCATGTAATGGCATCACAAATTAACCTTGATGTTAGAGGTCTATTTAAGTTTTAAAACCATATCTTCCACATAAAAAAATGTATGATTTTAGTGTGTTCCCTATGGGGATACTGCCATATTTTTGCTAGATTTTTTATCATGGAAAATATGGTGCATACATCCTTAATGAAATACCATTGTGCTATAAATCACGAATGTACGGAGACAACAAAGCTCATAGCCATTTGATGAAGATCACTCTGCAATCCCACTTGAGTTAATGGTACAAAAATACTAGTTAAAATGAATTTACTGGGTTTTTGCTTATCCCCTGACCATTGTGATGGAAACTTCCATTGTATGGAGGCAACAAAGCTCAAAGCCATTAATTGAAGATCACTATGCAAACCCACTTAAAATGAATGGCATAAAAATACCACTTAAATGAATGGCATACAAATACCACTTAAATTATTTTACTGGTTTTTTTCTTATCCAAGATGGCATGTGGTGATTAACATTCAACCATTAATAATACAATGACGGTATCATTACAGGGTGCAAAGGTGGATGCTAATAACCCCCATGATTTATGCTTTGAACTTGGAATGGGAAGATCAACAGTATCTATGGAAAATAGTGGGTCTGGGATTCCAATACAATCCATTCAACAACTGGATCATACATACAATTAGTTGTCATGTTTAGCTCAAGCGAGGGTCTTGGAACACCCAAAAAATGAAAATAATGGAATACGACTTGATATAACGAGGTCATCGATGGAAAAGAGGGGGTTTGGGATTCCAATGAAATTCTCTCAATAACTAAATTTTACAAATGATTATAAGTCACGGTTAGCTGGAGGATTGGAACACCCAAAAAATTGAAATGCTGGAATATTACTTGGGAAGGTGTCTATTGAAAAGAGTGGGTCTTGACTTATAGGGAAGTCCACTCAACCACTGGGTCAACATGATACAATTAGCTAATGATTCCTCTTTCATGATTGAAAGCATGCAATATGGACAACAAATAAACAATATCAATCTGCATGCACTTGCTTCTCAGATAGAAGACAATACTTCTCACTTTCAGTTAAATGAGCCTCTTGATAAATCAAAACAAATGTTATAGTTGGAACCAGACCTTCTCTTGCTGGAAGAGTTATCTGAGGGGGTTTCCTCTGAGTGTAGTTTGTCCCTATATTTTGTGTACTATCTGTTATCATGCATAGATACACTATTAGTTTTGTGTCTATAAAAATTTATGTTATATATATGTACATTTTGGAGGATTTATTAGATAGTTTTCTTTTGAGAGACCTATAATACATGGATCCTATTTTGATAGGAATCTTTATATCGGACTATTTTTGTTTTGAATAGATCTTTGCATCTCTTATCTTATGATGTAGTATGTGCAAAATGTATTTTGTATTCTTATTGAATAGAACTTATTATTTTTCTTTGGAAAAAAAAAGCAATTCCCTTCTCATCATAAGATTCATAACCACAAAGAACTTGATTGTTAATGCACAAAGGATATTGACTTTTAATACAAAGACAATAAAACATTTTTAAAACCTTTCAAATCCCTTTTTTAGATGAAAACTAATCCTCATAATGTAAATATTTGTTTCCAACCATTTGCTTACATACAACGAACGTAATCATTTTTCCAGAAAACATATAGTCGAATTTCAACAAAATGTGCATAATATATAGAGATATATAAGACACAACTTGTAATCAATAGAATACTCTATTAAGCAGTAATGTTCAAAATTAATTTAATAAATAAAAATTGGCAAGGATTTAGAAGCACCATGTCTCACTTGAGAAAACAATAAACCAGAAAATGTCAAGAGCAAGTGCAGAGGCCAGCAATAACGCATAAGTCCGACCCATGATATAGATGCTACTCTCTATAGAACATAAATCAAGTAAATATACTTCCAAGTTAATTAACATAACACCTATATAGCATGCACCAAGAGACCCAATCAAAGCACATGCAATCTACAAAAAAAACACACAAAAGCAATGCTAAAATTGTGTCAATGATGGAAATTTTAATTCCAGCATACATAAATTCATCCACCCAATCAAACTCTTAGTAACATTTCCAGTCAAGTAATCAAAAGTTAATAAGAAAGAAATCATTAATTAAATATATCTTGACAAACACCACTATATGGTGAAAACCCTTTAAGTATTCAAATACAACAATGCAAAAAGTAAGTTTCCCATTTATCCAAATTTGAGGTCCACAACTTTCATTGAAAAGAGTCTCTGAAGTGTTCAGCTACACGTGACAATGGTATACAAACTCATATTCAGAAAACCCCAACCAAAATATTATTTAGATGTCAACATTGCAAACTCATATCCATGTGCCTAGATGACCTTCCAACTCCATGTGGTTGGCAATGCAAATAGAGACTAAAAGGTCTTGAAGCTCAAGGAAGTTCAAAACAATGCTTCTTAAGAGACAAAAGTAGATCAAGAGGAAAATTACGGTGTTCTTTAATTAATATAGAAATGAATATTATGATGTTTAATTGAAAATTTGTGATAGATCGAGAGGAAAATTAATTGATGATAGAGTATATAAATTCATGCTGAATGGAAGGACATTTTATCTATTGTTCAAGCAATTATTGTGGTGTTCAAATATTAATGCAATTGCAAACTTATCAAAGTGTAGTCCATGTGAGAGTGGTTAACAAATTAGAAAATTGTTGATTTATATTCATTAACTACACCAAACGATACTTGAAGGAAATCTGCATTGAATCTTTTGGGAGAATATGCACCTTATGATAGATAGTCAAACGTTGGTTATGTTGTAGGTTATGTTGCGCTAGTGGTGATACCTTGAATTCTCTATACTATAGGATTACTTAACTTATGTATATGTCTCTCAATGATGGACTATAAATAAAGAAGCATTCTCATTTGAGCTAGACTCACTACACATATTCATAGATGATCCAAGGAGACTATTTTTGGATTTTAATGTTGTTGTCTCTCTCTCTCTCATCACCATCAAAATTTGGGTTCAAAATTAAATGCAACCATAGGGGTATTGGAAGTTAGAGGAGGAAACCAACAACTCTAGTTGAGCTTGCCTCTAGTTCACTACAGCACTGATAGTCCTCTCTCCACTCATATGTGCAGTCCTCTCTCCACTCATATGTGCCCTAAATAGGTATTTATTTTAGCATTTGATCCTTGCTAGGGCCTTTTCTTAGTAGTCGAGACCTATCTAGGGCCTTCTCTACTCAGCCAAGCTATGACTGGAGACTGTTCCAAGCACCCGAGCGTTATTTCATCAAAATCAATAGTTAGCAACACTCAACATCAGCCTTAGTCTTGGGCAATACATCCTATGTTTAGTTGATTGGGGTTTGGGTCAGTTTGACTGGTGGAATCAATCTTGTTCAAGACAATCATTATTAAATAGGATTCTTTTGGTATGTGTTCCCCAGGGAAGAATTCAAATTGATGTAAAATTCTTCTTCTTATCTGCTCATGTACAAACAAAATCATCTCATTTAGAGGAATATTATTCATTGTTTGGGGTTTTATTCCTTGAAAAGTTTCCCACGAAAAATTTATTTGTGTTCTTGTGTATAATTTTGTGGATGATTGTTTACTACTGTTACATAACTCAAAAACTTAATATTAGAAGTCTTCAAATTTTAAGAATACTATTACTTCTCTTAAAATCATATCCATGTTATAAATTTAACACTTTCTGTGTTGTGGAGGGTGGAATTGTTCCATAATTCATGGTGACAATAGGGAAGAAGTTCAACATCCTGTTACCGGTGCCTATTTTATGTCTATTCTAACAAGTAATTACCATACTACAAGAGAACTGGATTACACCTTATTTATGGAAGATGAGGTGATGATTGGCTTGGGAGTTTATTCAACAAAAAAATGAAATTTGAAGCACACAAAATGAAAGGTAGTGGGAGAGTATATAGGAAACAATATTACTAATGTGGCTTAAGGTTGTAAGAATTTAAACTCCCTTCCAATTGACTTTGCAAATACTAGTATTTGCACCTCACATCCATGAACAATTATGGGCATCCTAAAGCCCCTTCTCATATTCAAAGATAATTTCTTGAGCTCATTAGTGACATCAATAGAGGATTCACTCTAAGTGAAAATATCTACAAACTTTTTTCTTCTTTTCTTGTTTAAGTACTCACACTTCAGCATACAAACCTACATTCCACTATCTCACACACCCCACTGTAAGCCCCCCATCAAAGAAAGACCTATTAACAATTATATAAAACACTCATCTAATTTAAATACTTATTTCCTTTTCTACATCAACCAACTTGGTACAAAATCATTATGCCCATACAACACATAAATGACTCAAACAACATATTTAACATGGATATAAAGGAGAAGGATATTGAAAGACACAAGATTCTCTCAATGACAGTTTCAAAAATGTCTATAATTCAATTCCAAGGAAAATATTTAATTTCATGTGGATTCATGATATTCCTTGTAAACGATTGACAATGTATGATTTCCAGAGTAGAAAAAAATACTATACTTAGTATTTTCCATGGCTACTAAATTTCAAATTATAAAAAATATTTAGTAGATACACGTGTTTATTACTCATGAGAGCTTCAATATCACAATGCCTATGACAAATTTAAGCAATTTCTTTGAGGCTTCTTATAGTCCAGTGTAGTAGGAAAAAATAATTTCATCCAATAAAATCAATCACCTATTACACTCTAAATTGTTGATGTATTTGTAACTTCAGATGATATTCTGTTGTATATTATCATTGTATGTTTGTTGGAGTCATTATCCAACTTACATGCTTTATTTGATCAATTTTTTCCTAATTACCCACTATCCTAAGTTTAATTGACTTAATCAGCATCAGTTGAGCACACTATGACATTAGCATGAGCACACCCATGTCTTCCTTCAATCAAGGAGGCCAACTAAGCCTTCTCCTTCAATCAGGGAGGCTAATTGGGATTCCTCGTTCAACCAGGGAGCAATTCTGGTGTGATCTGAGTGTCATAAGTGCACCTAATTGCTAATTGATTGTTGTTTCACCTAACAATCCATTAAGCTAAGTTGTAAAGGTGCATACATCATGCAATTGTCTATTTTGGGCTGATTGGGATGAACTGGAGTGAACTAATGCGCCTCTAACTGCCTCTGTTGACCAGTATCACTTCAGTTAACTTCATCGGAGCTACTTGGAGTTAGTGATGCGCTACCACCTACTATTTCGCATGCAATGACATGTGTTTGAGTTACATTCAGTTAGACTCAGTCATCTATTGCACTCTGATTCAGTTAGGACTCAGTGAGAGTTAGTTACAGTTTAGTTCAGTGGTTAACTAAGTGTGTCTAGTGTTGGATAACAGTCAGTTAAGCTACACCCATCCATGCAATTTGAATGACCTCCTAGTGAATTCGAATTGGCTTGGAATTCATCCATTCTGCATGATATTGTATTGTATTATTCATTCTTTCATTGATTATACATAGTTGCAACCTCCTATTGTAGTATTGTTACATCATTTCATGTCTAATTTGTCTTGAATCACTTGTGAGTTTATACTTTGTCCCAAGATTGCTGTGACAGAATTAATATGGTATCAAAGCCATGATGGGATGAAGCTATTCTTCACGAAAAACATGATGTTTGCTAGATCTAGCATGCAAAATTGAGCAAAACCTCAAATTCCAACACTGCACCAAAAGCCAAAGGTTTACCACTTAATACCCCAAGTAAAGGAATTGTTGACCAAGCTTTCTTGATCAATTATACTGGGTGTGATGAAAACCTGAAACGTGCAGGCTGTTCAACCTTACGGTGACTTTTTTGTGTTGATTGCAGGATTTTTTATAGGTTCATTGCATTTGCTGTAGTATAATTATGGCTTCTTCCATAGAACTCCTAACTCCTTTCAATTATCATCAATGGAAGGGAGATATGGAGATCCAACTACGTGCTAAAGGACTCTACAAAGTCACTATGGACATGGAGGAAGAGCCTAACCATGTTGTGGACAAGGCTAGATTCTTTAACAAAATGGATGAAGATTTTGGGTTTCAGTGTCTCTCTATCTCTAAGGAACTTCTATTCCATCTCTCGGGATTAAATACTCTGAAAGAAATTTGGGACAAACTTGCCTCCTTGTATGACAAACAAGATGATTTTAGGATTTATCAGTTGGAGAAGGAGCTGATTTCTCTTCAACCTGGCAATTTCGAGACTCTCAATGAATTATTCTCAAAATTCAAGTATCTAGTCCTACAGTTGAAGCAGTGTGAGGTGAAGAAGGAGGATGATCATCTCATCCTCACCATTCTCTCAAAACATGGTGCCAACTACTCTGTATTTGTTTCTATTTTTCATTTTGGGAAGCTCACAACCCATGGATGGAAGATTCCTCCTCTCAATGCCTTCATTGAGTCCCTAACAAACGAGCATGACAAGCTTGTTCATATGGGGATCAATCGATCCTCAAAATATCAATCCCTATTTGCTTCGAGGCCCAAAGATCTGAAGGGGAAAGGGAAGAAGAATCAAAAGAGTAAATTCGAAGCTCCAAATCCTAAAGAAAAGATCCAGTAGCAAGAAGAGTCTTCAGGCTCGAAGAAACACAAGAACAAAGAAAACCATGGGAAAGAGAAAGTCAAGTGGTCATATTGCAGGAAGGGATTCCACCCTAAACATGCCTTCGTCAAGATTAATCTTAATGAGATGACTTCTCTCCTCGAGAGAAACAATATCAATCTTTTAGAGAGTGTTCGGAAGAGAGATAACCAAGATTGGGATACCCAACAAGAAAGAGGACATGCTCTCATGGAAAGCACCTTGAAGCCCAAAAATCTACTCATAGACTCTGGAGCTTCCAATCACATGATGGAAAGAAGATATTCCTTCTATTCTCTTGACACTGGCAAGAGCATTCCCATCCATATGGGAGATGATTCTACCATCATTTTGAAAGGACAAGGTACAGTAGATCTTGAACATGGAACTTTTTTCAATGTTCTATATGTACCCTCCTTGGCCTCCAACCTCATTATTGTATGTACCCTCCTTGGCCCAAGAGAGTAAACTTCATCCCCAATGATGTATAAATCACTAATATTGCATCCGGTAAACTTGTTGCAAAATGCGTAGCAAACCATCATGCAAAAACCTATGAGTTTTCCCATTTTCTGGCGGATGCAAAGCCCACCGCTCTTCTGACTCATGGAAATGAGGTCAGTAGACTATGGAATGAGAGATTTGGTCATTTAAATTTCAAGTACTTGCAGCAAATTCAGAAAAATTCCATGGTTGAAGGCCTCCCAGTCATCAAATCTACCATTGGAGTTTTCAAAGGTTGTATTGTTAGAAAACACCCTGAGCACAAGTTTGATCGAGGAAATGAAAGACGTGCATCAAGTATCTTGTAGCTGATTCATTCTGATATCAGGGGGCCAATTCCCACCACATCCATGAATGGATCTCTTTATGTACTCACCTTCATAGATGATTTTTCTAGATACACTTGGGTTTTCTTCATCAAGAAACAATCCAATGTTTTGGACAACTTTGTTGAGTTGAAAGCACTGGTCGAGAATGCCTCTGAGAGAAAAATTAAATATATGAGATATGATAATGGAGGGGAATATATCAGTAATTAATTTCTGCAAATATGTCTAGACAGTGGGATCAAGATCCAACATTCCATTCCCTACACTCCTCAACAAAATGGTGTAGCGGAAAGGAAAAACCGCTCTCTCAAGGAGATGACCACATGCATGCTGGAAGCAAAAGGATTGGATCCAAATTTGTGGGCTGATGCCATGAATGTTTTTTCACACATTAATAACAGATTACCTCACTCATTCATGAAATTCAAACACCTTTCGAAGCCTATTTTGGACACAAGCCAGATGTGTCAAATTTCTGGGTGTTTGCATCCACTGCATGGGCCCGAATTCCGCATGACAAGAGGAAGGCTTTGCAACCGCAAAGTGTGGAATGTTTTTTTATTGGATATATAGAAGAATATAAAGGTTTAAATCTTATAAATATAATAACAAAACAATTTTTCATTGAAAGTATTGTCCGATTCGAAGAGCCTCTCCAAGAGGTAGAACTAGTCAAGGAGAAATCTGCTAAAATTCCCTCCTGTTCTGCTCATTATTTGGATGGTGAAATTGGGAGCAATGACTCTGATTTTTCTGATATGATGCTTGATATCATTCAGAAAAAATATTAGGTTCAGAATCATATTCTGAACTGCAAACATATCTGCCAACTTGGTCTAAGAAGACACTCTCTTTCACCGGGGAAAACATTGGAAATCCTACTGATCCAAGAAGAACCCGATATGATTTTCAAAGAGCAGGTGTTGCGCTATCTTGTCATGATTCATTTATATATGAGACCTGTTATTTAATGATTGGTTCATATCCTAAGTCCTATTACCATGCTCGGAAATATCCAAGATGGCAATTTGCTATGGACTAAGAGTTTAATTCTCTTCGGAAAAATGCTACTTGGGAGCTAGTTTCTCTTCCACCTGGGAGGAAATTAGTTCAATGCAAGTGGGTGTTTCAGAAAAATGTTGCTGATTATGGAAAAAACTGAAAATATAAGGCAAGGATGGCTTCACAAGGGTTCTCCCAGGTCCAAGGTGTGGACTATCATGAGACCTTTGCATTGATGGCAAAGATGGACTCCATCCGCCTAGTTTTGGCCATTGCGGCATCCAAGCACTAGGAGGTGCATAATATGTATGTCAAGAGTGCCTTTATACATGGAGATATTCATGAGGAGATATATATGAAGCATCGCGAGGGGTACAAATCAGATCCTTCTTCGGTTTGCGAATTGCAGAAATCACTCTATGGGTTGAAACATGTCCCAAGATCATGGTATGCCAAGATGGATGCCTTTCTACTTTCACAAAATTCCAAAGGTGTAAATAAGATTCGAATGTGTATCTACAGTAGTATGATGGTAATTTACTTATCATTGTTTTATATTTTGATGAGCTTTTGATTACAGGAAGCAAACTTGCTTCCATTGCTTTGATTAAAACTGCTCTTCATGATGCATTTGAGATGAGCGATTTGGGGCTCTTGAAGCAATTTTCGGGGCTTGAAATATCCCAAGATTTTGATGGGATAATGGCCACTCAGTATTAATACATTTCATACCTATTATTTAAGTTTAACATGGATGAATTTAAGGCTTCCCCATTCCCTTTCCTTTTAGTGATCAACCTTGAAGAAGGAAAAAACACTCCACCCATGGATTGCACTATCTACCACCAACTGATTGGTATCTTGCTTTAATTGACACATTTACGGCCTAATATTTGTTATGATGTGAATGTTGTATCAAGATGCATGTAGTAGCCTCATTGTCTTCATTGGAAGGAATCCAAGAGGATCCTTCAGTACATTCAGGGCATAAGATCCTACGACATTCACTATGCTACAAATTTTGAGCTAGAGTTGGTTGGTTATACAGATTCAGATTGGGCAGGGGATTCCATAGATCGGAATTCCACTTCCGGTTATGTCTTTGTGTTTGGTGGTGGACCCATTTTCTGGTATAGAAAAAATAAGGCTGCCATTTCATTGTCTTTAGTAGAGGCCGAGTACAGGGGAGCAGTGAATGCTTACATCCAAGTTGTTTGGTTGCAAGTCATTCTTTCAGAGTTTAATATTGGTAGTACTTTGTCCACAGTCATATTTTGTGACAATAAAAGTGATATTAAGATCTCCACAGATCCAGTTACTAGGCAAAGGACCAAACATGTTGAGATACACATGCACTGCATCAGGGATTTGGTGCATGACAAGACCATTGTTCTACAATACTACCCTACAGATGAGTAGATTATGGATATCTTCACCAGGAGATTTACAGAGAAAAATTTCACCTACCTCCGTTCAATGCTGGGGGTGACTTCATCAGGGTGATTAGTTTACTTCTTCAATGTTCATATTGAGGGGGGGGTTTCCCACTAGGTTTTCCCTCTTTCCTCACTTAGATTTTATTTTGAGCATTGTTAGAGTTAATTTTTTGTACAGGGTGACCTATGGCCTTTGTTGTCAGGGCCCTAGCATTTCATGCATTTTATTTTACTCCTATTGAGTATAGCTTAATGGGGGTGTTGGATTCATTATCCAACTTACACACTTTATTTGGTAAATTTTGGCATAATTACCCACTATCCTAAGTTTAATTGACTTAATTGGAATCAGATGAGCACACTATGACATCAGCATGAGCACACCCACGCCTTCCTTCAATTAAGGAGGCCAACTAATCCTTCTCCTTCAATCCAGGAGGCTAACTAGGCTTCATCCTTCAAATAGGGAGACATTATGGGGTGATCTGAGTGTCATAAGTGCACCTAATTTCTAACTGATTGTTGTTTTACCTAAAAATTAGTTAAGCTGAGTTGTAAAGGCACCTCCATCATGAAATTGTCTATTTTGGGCTGATTGGGATGAACTGGAGTGAACTAATGTGCCTCCAACTGCCTCTGTTGACCAGTATCACTTTAGTTAACTTCATCCGAGCTACTTGGAGTTAGTGATGCGCTACCACCTACTATTTGGAATGCAGTGAAATGTTTCTAAGTTACATTCAGTTAGACTCTGTAATCAATTACACTCCGATTCAGTTAGGATTCGGTGACATTTAGTGATAGTTTATTTTAGTGGTTAACTAAGTGTGTCTAGTGTTGGCTAACACTCAGTTAAGCTACGCCCATCCATGCAATTCGAATGACCTCCTAGTGAATTCAAATTGGCTTGGAATTCATGCATTCTTCATGACATTGTATTGTATTATTCATTGTTTCATTGATTATAGAGAGTTGCAACCTCCTATTGCAGTACCGTTACATCATTTCATGTCTAATTTGTCTTGAATCATTTGTGATTTTATACTTTGTCCCAAGATTGTTGTGACATCATTAATAATGTTGTTGTAACCCCATTTGGGATGTATGTTACCCCTTTACAAGATTTCTAAATTGTGTCTAGATATTGAGGTACAACCTCCATTGTAAGTCAGGGCAATAGTCCCCAGTATAACATCATGTAGTATGTAATTGTGGTCTCTCTAGGAGAAGTGGGCCCCATGTGAGATGACATGTAGGATTGAGTATTATATTTGGTCAGTGACTTGAAAGGGTATAAATAGGGAGGCTCTCTCCCTCATTTACACACCTCACATACTCTCTAAGGTGCATGAGATAGAGATATAGTCAGAGGAGGAGAGAAATATAGTTGTTGAACATTTCTTATTACTACTTTTGATCATCTTACCATTCTGAAGAAGTTTGCGGGGTTTTCTCCTTTATGGTTTCTCTGATGAAAAATATTTGTGTCTTGTGTATAAGTTACATTTTATGCATTTTTTGGTAATTTTTATTCTTTCAGATAAATATCCTAGACAATCTAATCAAATCTTAAGAAAATATAACATGGTATCAGAGCCTCTCTAAAAGAAGGCATTGTGCAGCTGCAGGAACTAGGGATTCCTAGTTGAAGGTGTTCTCTCCACATATCATCAAGAAAGGATGGATAGGACAACTTGCCTCAATAGGGAACACCTATTGGTTGTATCAATTTATGAATTAGATAATTTTCACTGTACAGCCGGAATACAACTGCAATGGAAGCTAATGGAAATTAGGGTTTCATGCTTGAAAAGCCTAGAATATTGAATTTAGTAATCTTAACACTTTCGTTATAACGTAGGATTGGAGAAGGCTCAAAAGCCAAAATTTTTATAGGCTGAAGAGAAATTTATAGTGTACACTGTGTAAACATTTCATCCTCATATTTACTATACTTCAAGAGATATGGTTCCTCCAAATCAGGATTCCAACCTCCTCCAAAATACAGTCATAAAAAGGTGACCTAGGGATATTTTTTATATCTCGGGATAGGAAGGTCCAAACAAAAATTTGCAAACATTTACAGGTAGGGTATAGATTGTAGCTTCTGTGGTACATTTTTCAGACCCGGTATTTGAAACAGTGACTTGTGGTAGTCCGTACAAGTTCTATATGCTAAACAGTACCCAAAATAGCCACCTTGGGAAATGAAGCATAAGTCCCACTTGGAGAATATGTTTCTTCTCTATCCTATGTATTTGGAAAGAGGACTTATCAGGATATCACCGTAATAAATTTCAGACCTTAAGGATTTGAAAATTCAGAGATACAGTAGAAGCAATATTAGTAATTTTTGTAAAAGAAATTGGAAAACAAGGGATTCATGTTTCGGGATTTTCCCTCCATTGTTTTAAGAAAAGGATTACATTGGAGATCTCCCCTTGAAGAGGCCCATCTTTCTATCTAATCAGAAGACTGAAATTTCAAGTTTTTAAATTTAGGGTTTCTCTGAAAAACCCTAGATCAGCCAGCTCCAGAACAAGGACAGACACCTCAAATAGGTAAGATCTAAATATTTGCTATTTACATTTCAGGTTCTCATTTCAAATGACTAATCACACCATATTGATGAAAATATTGGTGAAGATGAAAACTTCTGTGTATGGAAGTATAGTACCTCAGTGATCCTTGAATAAATTGACTTGGATCAGTATTTCAGTAAGAAAGTTCTAGGATCCAGAGGGAGATGAGGATAAGTCTAGAGCCAAGAGAATCATTGCAGATTCTATTAAATATCATCTCATCCCTCATGTGTCATACTAGAACAAACCAAAAGGAAGTGTTTGATTCTATGAAAAAGCAATTGAAGAATAATAAGATATTGTTATAACCACCTTGAATGGCCTCCCAAGATCATGGGATTCATTCATTCGAGGAATGTGTGCCAGAAGAAAGTGATTACCTTCAGTAGACTCTGGGAAGAATGAACACAAGAATAAGCTCAACTCATAATACGAGAAGAGAAGCAATTTAATATCAATCTCTCATGATTCAAAGAATATCCCTCAAGTGATGAGGAATATGAAGGACTCGATTCTTGAAGAACCTCTTATCCATATTAGCATTTGGATAAGAAATGATGTTGTTATGAATGAAGAAGATGATAAAGCTGAAGGCTCAATAAATGATGTTGTTTGGTTATGCATTTGTTTATATTCAGTTGATGTGTTATGCATGTTTGAGTATTTGCATTTATACTACTAAATTGCACATGATGGGTACGAAGTCAATGTTGTTGTACTACATTCCATTATTACTTATCTAAATTGAAACCTATTTGATAGAATATTAGGAGTAGTACACACTCTTGATAAATTAGAGTAGAATGCATCTAGAAGTTATTGTATGTATACATGATATGGATGAATGTTGTAGCATTGGATAAAATAGTCACATGGCTATGTGACATATATTTGTCACTACTAATATGTTTTGGAAATTAGGATATGTTTCTAATCATTCAAATGAACTTGACTTGTATATCATGCCAAATAACAAGTAACGATAGTTCAAAAGAGGAACTTGAAGCTTCCTAGGTCAAAGACACCATGGAGAAAGAAAGAGCTTCATAAGAACATAAAGAGAAAAGTAGATCCATCTCGAGAGATGAAGACCACCTTAGGCACAAGAAATAATCCAATATGAAGAATAGTATGACGATACTTTCAAAGAAATAAAGAGGCCTTAGACACACTCCAATTATGTGACACTATTGAGTGACATCATTGATGCAGAGCCTTCCAACTATGAAGAAGTTGCCAAGAAGAAAGGGAAGGAGAGCACCAGTTCAAGAAGAATGATGTCTAGGATGCGGTATCGAGACCTGAAGGGAAGTCCACAATGTCTTCCAAATGGATCTACAAGGCTCAACATGCAGTAGATGGAAACATCATGGGATAGAAGAAAAGATTTGTAGCACAAGGCTTCTCACAGAAAGAAGGCATAGACTATGAAGGAACATTTGTAGCCACTGGGATTTGAGACACATGACAGGCAAACTCATGTGTACAAATTAAAGAAGGCCTTGTACAAGCTCAGAAGGCACATATACATGAGGATAATGAAGATCACCTAGAGTGATGAATATCTTAGCCTTTCATACAAGGTTGAAGACGAAATCCTATAGATGATCACAAGCTCACAGATGGGTGTGAGAAGAACTTTTCAAAAGGTTCAAGATAGAGAATCTTGGTATCTAGTGACCCTAGAATATTAGTAGCAGAGGAAGCTGCTTGTCACTCTAGTACATAATGTTTGAATACATAGAGTATGAAAGGAAGAGGGAGAATGATGCTCCACTTCAGAGGGAGTGACTACAGAATATCCTGAGGTTCGACATGGTACGACAAGATGGACAGATTACTGATGGCTCTAGGGTTTACTAAGAGTAAAGAAGATTCCAACCTTTTCTTCAAGGTTGAAGGTGAAACACCAATGATGCTCCTATTATATGTCGATGACCTATTTGTGACAAGAAAAGAGAAACTCATTAAAGATGAAATAAGGAGACTTGCTGCCTAGTTCAAGATGAAGGACTTGGGTACAATGCACTACTTTGTAGGCATGGAGGTGTGGAAGAGTGTGAATGGAATCTCCCTTGGAAAAGGGAAGTATGCAGTGGAGATCATGAAGAGGTTCGGGATGATGGACTACAAGGCCATGGCCACACCTTTGGCATCGAACCTGAAGCTATTGAGTGATTTTTCATTAGAGATGGTTGATGCCATGATGTATCATCAGATTATTTGTTCATTGATGTTCTCGATGAATACAAGACCAGACACATGATTTGTTGTGAATGACCTAAGCCAGTTTCCGACAGATCTGAGATAGGCTCACATGGTTGCAAAACATGCTTTGAGGTACCTGAAGGGTACATTTGAGTATGGGCTCAAGTAAGATACGAATCATAATACTAACCTGCATGGTTATGTTGATTCAGATTGGTAGCGCCACTAAGAAGAAGAGAAACATGGGTTGATTTTTTAGTATGATATCCAATATGGGCTACTGGTTTGGCAGGATGTAGTCCTACATGATGCTGAGTACAACCGAGAGTGGAGTAGTGAAGCTCCAGTATGTGATCTAGATCGAGATCTCTTGAAAGAGGGGGAGTGATGAGTTCTAGCATATCCATTGAGATAAGTTGTATGAGCATAAAATCCTGGTGAAGATTGTAGGTTTCTCAGATGTAATCAGTCTTGTTGGTTGTCCTCAGATGTAATCAGTCCTAGTGAAGCTCACAGGTCATCCTTGGACGTAATTAGTCCTCATGTGATTCTATGCTAGAAATGGCCAGAGTGAAGTTTGAATACTCCAGACAAAATCTTGGTGTACTTCAGATCGAGGTTCCTTCCAAGGGGAATTAATGAGTCTGGAAAATACAGATACACATATGCCTTTCTGACATGGTGGTAGGTTGGGCCTCCTATGGTCGTTTATGTAAGTGTTGTGTTATGTGTATCTGGGGTGTGCTCCATGTGATGATGAGATGATATTAATATTATGAGGTAATAGTAGGGTATCTAGGTGTTGCAAGGCATGTAATCAATCCTGGGATGATCCTTCAGGTTTTGCAGTGGCATATAATCAGTCCTAGGAGATCTTGTAGGTTTTTCAATAGGCATACAATAAGTCTTTAGATGAACGTACTTAATGGCTTGCTCACAGAGATGATAAAGACCTAGGTTAGGGCTAGGACTACATCCAACATGAAAAAGGGTTTCCTCTGTAGAGAAATACCTTGCAGAGGGCAAGGACTACATCCTGCATGAGAAAGGGCTAGCTCTGTAGAGAAATACCTTACAGAGGGTAAGGCCTATATCCAACATGAAAAAGGGTTGGCTCTATAGAGAAAGACCTTGTAGAGGGAAAAGCCTACATCCAACACAAAAAAGGGTTGGCTGTATAGAGAAAGACTATGCAGAGGGAAAGGCCTACATCTAGCATGAAAAAGGGCTGGCTCTGTAGAGAAATACCTTACAGAGGGAAAGGCCTACATCCAACATGAAAAATGGCTCACTCTGTAGAGAAATACCTTGCAGAGGGAAAGGTCTACATCCAACATGAAAAAGGGTTGGCTCTGTAGATAAAGACCTACATCCAGCATGAAAAAGGGATGGAACTCTAGACCTACATCCAACATGAAAAAGGGTTTCCTATGTAGATGGATATCTACATCCAGCATGAAAAAGGGCTCGCACTGTAGACCTACATCCAGCATGAAAAAGGGATGGATCTGTAGATGGAGATTTACGTCTAGCATGAAAAAGGGCTGGCACTGTAGAAACTTCTGATGACATATAGTATGGGATGATGATAAAATTATAAAAAGATGATGGAAGCAGCAATGATGAAGACTCTATGAATTCGTGATGATGATGATGTGATGAATACCTGACCAGATGTGTTGATGACTGTGTAGAGAAATAATACCTTCCTAGTTAAGAGGGAGTCTTGATGTATTTGTATCTTCGGAAGATATTCTGATGTATATTATCATTGTATGTTGTTGTACCCCCATTGGGGATGTATGTTACCCCTTTATGGGATGTCTAAATTGTGTCTAGATCTTTAGGTACAACCTCCATTATAATTCGGGGAATGTAATGTCCCCATTTTAATAATTACATAGCAGGACAATTCCATCAATTCTACTAGTTCCCTAGGTTGGATAGATACATTTGGAATTTTAATAAGAGAGCTAATAAATGATGTTCAAACATTATAATGGAATAATAATTTAATAATGGAGATAATTAAACAAATACAAGATAAAATTGAAGTGGCAATGGAGTAGAAATTCTGGGCCACATGGCATCCTCCTCTTTCAATTTCGAATCCATGGGAAGCATAAATGTTCTTGGATGAGTTATAAGGCTAATACACTTGGCCATATACATCATAGGTCTAATTCGGAAGGAAATGTAACCTACATGGGAGAGGAAGAGTCATTTTGGAGCTAGTGAGACACTTGGACTAGATTCCCTAGCTCTATGAAAACAATGATGAAGATGATATGAAATCTATGACACAAATCAGATTTGAAGGCTGAAGTCTGACATATCTTACATGTCAGGTTGAAATAGAGCATCCAATAGGGTTCTCATGTGATTTGGGAAAGCTCAATGGGTTCCTACTCAAATTGGGGGAAGATGGAAGGCTAGGAAAAGGAGGACACATGGCAAATCTTGATTCCACACCCAAATTTGAATTGGATTGAATTTATGGATGGATTGGTAACCTTAGAAGGATAAGTATGTTTATAAAATACATGAATCAACCAAGAGAATTGTTGCCGCCTTTCACACACCTGGGTCACGTGGCAGAAATATTCAAGCCACTCGGTGTGTCCTTGGGGGCAAGTCTCGAGTCAAGGCTGTCACCTTGTTCTTGACTCCTCCGTTTAGGCTCAACTCCTAACGGAGCCAAGGGGGGTAGACCCTATTAAGTTACTAAGGAGAATTACTTAGTGTTGTGATGTTTAAACTGACTGAGTTATTTAGGATTTTACAATTTAACTATAGATAATCACAGATGGCAAGATGTAAAAGATGAACACACGAAAGCAAAATACTGAGACACAATATATATATAAAGAAAGAAGTTAACCAGTGTCTTAGAATGGAGTCAAAAATAGAATCAATATGCTTGCATGTGCTTGGAGTGAATCTTTTGCGATTGCCTCTTGGTATGTTTTAAGTTAAATGTGAAGTATGAGTTGATTAAATTAGGCAAAGGGGGGACTCCAGATATACCCAGGAGTACTTGGAGTATGTCCAAAACTAAACCTTCACAGCTACCCGCAAGGAATATGTGGGCTGAAATGGAGTCTTTGGGGCTATTTTTCGTAACGCACCCATTAGGGTGTGATAGAGATCGGCGCCCCGAGGTCACTTTTCAGAAGTTCCCGCTTC
Source organism: Pseudotsuga menziesii (assembly GCA_001517045.1). Taxonomy (NCBI): domain Eukaryota; kingdom Viridiplantae; phylum Streptophyta; class Pinopsida; order Pinales; family Pinaceae; genus Pseudotsuga; species Pseudotsuga menziesii. The sequence goes on from LPNX011012380.1 coordinate 54,360, forward strand.
CTTTGGTTATTTTGCCACAGTAGAGGTTTGATCTAGGTGTTGGATTTTCACCTGATGGTTTTGTCAATTGGGGAGAGTGAGTCCTAATTATGCTAGTCACCCAAGTGCTTTTGATATAGCTTGATTGATCAGATGAACCGCAGCCAAGTGCAGAGCATACACACTGGAGTCTTGTAAATTTTAATAAGTTTTAAACTGGGTGTTCTTATTTAAAAGAAAACCCTCCAAGAACCTCTTTCGATCCAAGTGGATCTCAATCGGGGAATAGAGGAGGGGTTAATTTTATAATTGCTGATAAATAAATGATGAAAAATAAAACAGATCCACAATTTTAGTTTTCTAATTAATCCTACCACGAATCTCTTTCCCCTTTTGAGTCAATCGGGAAATCGTGGGGTAAGTATTATGATTACTTTGAAAAAACAAAAAGTGGAATATGAAATAAATCAAAAAATAAAGTATATGACCCTCCAAATTAGATCAATGCTAGTTTAAAAAAGAAATAACCAGAAAGCGATGAAAAGGGCACCGACGCAAATCCCCCCAGGGGGGATGGGGAATGGGGTCGAAAGAGCATATTCCAAAATTAATTTGATTTATTATTGGTTACAATATCAATGAACTGACAAATCAAAAACTTCTTGGTCCTTATATAGGCTGAAACCAATATTTTACAACTTTGGAAAAATTTTGGGTTTTTAGTGGAAAGGGAGACCCCTGGGGGGATTTGAACGCTCCTGAGGCCACTTCCGTACAGCAGCTTCCTTTATTTTATGTTAGAACTGATAAAAAAAATGAGAATGTTAGAATAACATATGCCGAAAAGCACTTTAAGAGTACCTTTGGATCATCCTACCTTATCTCAAAAAAAATGAAGTTAAACTAGCTAAACGGGTGAAAAGGGAACCAAGGAATGCAAGCTTTCATTGGGATATTGGCTTGCTATTCTTGCAGCAAATTAAATATGCACTAATATTGCAGAATATTAAATTTTATAACAGCAAAAGGAAATCTAATGCATGCGATCTACAAGTTTTCTTTAAATTTTCATGCAAAAAGACAATTTCCCTAAAGCTAGATCTAGAATGCTTATGAAACTTTTTTGAGTGCAAGATCTAGACTGTGAGCTATGAAATATCAGATCTATGTATATTTTACTTTGATTAAATAGATCCAAATGAAATCAAAGCTATGAACTAAACAAAGTAACCGGGTAAAGTGTTGTTTTTTTATAGAAATGGGAAGAAGAGGAGAGAAGGTCGGATCGTTGCTTGAATGGAGCAAGCTAAAAGGAGGCCCTTTTGTGGAGTGCTGAGGGACAGATTCTTGAGCTTATTGGATAGGAATGGAGTCAATCTAGATCCACACCTTCATCCAATAAGGAACCTACAACTAAATAACACAAGCCTCCACACACCTTGTGAGATCTGGATATAGATGCATAAAACAACAAAAATGAAAGATTATGCCGAAAGAACCTTATTTAAGCATATACCTGAGATTTTTGAGCATACATAATATGGATAAACAAGACCAAGCAATCTAGATTTCCTAGTTTAAACCTTTACTTGATTCAACCGAGTCCTTGAAGCCAGAACACAGAAGCAGCACAGAATTTGGCAAGAAATTGCAGCTACCACATCAGCAGCATAACACTGAGAATCCACACAATCAAATGCACTACACAATATAGCCTCCAAAGCTTCTTTATTCACAAATGATGATCAAATACATAGTTACAATGGAAATCCCTTCCGTCTAGCTTTAACTAGCTTGGAAGAGGGAGCCTCAAGCAGGATATATACAAATTACAGGCCATCCAGCCCAAGGGGGGCACAAATCCCAAGGAGATACATCAAATCAGCTAAAGGAGAGTCCATCAATGCCTGATCTGTGTCTAGCTGAGCCAGATCTGAGTCTCACTGAGTGCAACTGTCAATCGGGGGGCTGATCTGACTGACACCTCAACCTGCTGACTAAAGCATCCACCAAAACTCATCCATATGAGCCAAAAACGTGTGGAGGAGAGAGGGAGGGCGAAATTCCCCATAAAGGATGATGAAGATCAACTTTGGATCTGATTTGATCACCTCCTTCAGTCAAGGATTTGTCAGATCTAGTCAATCTGCTTCAGATCTGACTGATTTCAATCAAATCGGCTAAGAATCCACTGATCTATGATTTTGGATTTGCTCCATTATTCATCAATTTATTAATTAAAATCATCAATAATTGATTTTTGGGGCTTTCTGACCTGAGTGATGGAAAATCACTCAAAACTAGGAAATAGTGGGTCCATGGGTTTACATGGTGCTCTTAGCTTGAAAATGAGCACCTACATGAATGAAACTGATTATTTGGCCCACTTTTATTACAAAATCAAATTTTCCAATTAAACTATTAAAAAATAGCCTAAGTTTTGGAAAAATTAAATTTTAATAAAAAACACTGAAAAAATAAAAAAATTGAGAAATTGAAAAAACCTAGGGGGACTTAGACATGTTCATATGACTCGGCCATGATGTCTAGCATGTTTATACATTGACACATAGACTCTAATAACCTCAATAGGCCTAAATTCCAAGATAACCACCCCAACTTTGGAGGTATGGAGTGAAAAACTCAGAAATTATCAGTCGTTTATTCAACAACCAGTAATAACCAAGGGAAAAAACACCCTGGGCTGATCGGATTGACAAATAAAGTCTAAGAGACCGAATCTTTTAGAGACACTATCATGCTAGAACCTTTATTACAATTCCCCCATGGGGTATGAACATGTGATATAGTACAACAAGCACTTCCCAGAAGTACTTCCAAAGGTCTTTTGCAGTCCGAACAAGTTAACCCTGTCCGGTTCACCAGGATCACTTGATAAAAACCACTAAGTACAACTTAGGTGGTAACATTCTGGCTCCAATTACGGGACGTGTGCTCGATCTGGTCATAAGGCAAGGAGAGGATACAAGAACACCAGAATCTCTGGTTTATACACCCTGTAAAAACATATCAACTTGACAAGAAAACCTTAGTAGCACAAGCTTTACATAAAAAAGCAAATGAATCATTAAGCTGATTTATTTAAACAAAATAAATGTAACTAACTAATGAAAACAAAAATGTTTGATTATAGCTAAGTACAAAACAAAAAATGCGGAAAGTAAATGCTCTTTTTCAAGGAGCTTATTTTCCTACTCTAAGCATGATATAAAAAGGGTTAAGTGTAATTAGAAATCCAATGTAACCACCTAAGAATTTTATTAACATAAGAAAAAATTTCCTTGTCTTTGGTTACTAGCCAAAGTAAGGATACTTTATTCAGAAAATGCAAACCTACGTCATGATCCGAAAGGGGCGGGATGGATGGGAAATCATAGGCATGAATAATGTCGTCAAACTTCCGCCCAAACTGGTAAGTGCTTGCGCAGGCTGCTTCTATCCATGACTGGACATGGTTGATGTACAAATCAGAATGATGAGGCAGATTGACTACACCATCATACTGATCATCAAGGCTTACCGTATGATAATTCACTGTATAAGCCCCACGCGGCTCCAAGTCATGAGGAAAATCTATATGTGAAGATGATAGTTGAGACTGATATTCTAATAACTGCATCATGTTTGTCTTTTCACAACACTGCTTCTCCATGTCTTTATTATTGATACCTTTGTGTGGCTTTGCATGATATGACTTTGAATGATCATATAAGAGTTTTGAATGCTGCTTTTCCATACTAGGATTTTCCAAGGTCTCCATATCCATGCTTCCCTCTATGGAAGTATAATAGATTGGACTTCCACAAATTTCTAAATAGACACTCCCCTTGCTAGATATAGCATAGATAGGATTCTTAATAAGATATCCACAAAAATCCCAATAGTCATCACCATCATTTAGGTTAGATGTGATGGATTCCCCATTGTTGATATCAGGTTCCGATATCGAGTTCTCTTTGTCTTCATTACTGATACTGATATATGGCTCAGACTCATCATGTGGATAAACTGCATTCTCCTTTTTCATATCAAAGTTTACCAAGGCCACATGGTCCATGCTCTTTCCTTTAGATATGCCATAGATAGAAAAATCAACAAAACCATCAAAAGTTTCTGTTTCATTATTTTCCTCTTTATTCATGTCATAGATTGGATTTTCCATGAATGTCCAGGACTCCTCATCAACATCTTTGTCGGGGATAAGGGAGTCTTCGTCACTTGTATCATGCTTCAAGCTATACTTGTCCTCATTTTCATACTCATCTTCTTCAGAGAAAAGGTCACAAAGTAGTAAACTTTCCAGACTGTCATCATTATATGGAGAACACATAGGAGTCCCATCATGTATATTACAGTTTTCATCATAAGTAACCACTTATTCTATGAAACGAGAACTCGACACAGTTCTCGCTTTTCTCTCTCCTAATTTTAGTAGCTATTTTTACCCCCGTTTCAAAAATGGTTGATGCCAGTATCACACATTTTTTGGGGCCTTTGAATTATCTTTGTTGTAAAATATTTTTTAATTTCTATTTTCAAGTGTGTTTTTTGAAATTTAACAAAGTAACATACATTTTTAATCAATTTATAATGAAAAACATATACATTTTACGATTTTTTCTATAAAATAAGACATTTTTATGTACAAAATAAGGCATTTTTATTGACAAAATTGTAAAT
>LPNX011012395.1:3151-14133 GCA_001517045.1 Pseudotsuga menziesii
CAATTTGATACCCATATGTCATAAACCTGTAATAAAAGATGCCCATTTAGAGGCCAGGTCACCTCATAATCCCAACTCAACAATAGATAAGCAATATAATACTTATGAATCATCATTTATGTTCCTTATATGTGAAAGACTATAGTAACCCATATCATATAGTTGGGAGTTCAATTTTGAAGACAATTTATAGAAGGTCCCTAGATAACCTAGCCTCATCCATAGCACAAAATTCCTATCCTTGGAAATTTTTTAAGAAAGTCTCACAAACCTTAGCAAGAAAACACATGGTTTCTTGAATCATTAATAGATCCAGGTGACTAATTTTAAAAAATATTTTAAATGCATTAATTTTTTTTTCACCCCCCACCTCCCCTAACACTAAAGGAGAACATTACCATTAGTCCACCACCTCCTTGGACTCTTTTTCTCTAAGGGGATACAAAACTGGAGAATCTAAGGACTGTCTCATCACCACTTTTAGTCTCAAAGAGATAGGGACATAAGGGTTTCTCTTACTCCTTTGACAGTTCTTTTGGAAACTCTTTCCTATGTTTATTTTTCTGAAGGTTAACATTTTGTAACTTGATAGAATTTAGGTGTGAAGCCTCATGCTTCAATGGCTTAAGAGAGCATATGGCTAATGGTTCCTTGTCCAGGGTATCCCTATTAAAAGACTTAGATAGGGGTCCACTCAAATTTCTATCCAATACTAGAAAATCCTCTACCTCAAACTGGCCTAAAATCCTCAAAGCCCCAACCCCCGATAAAGATAAACCTGAATATCCATGCACCGAAACATAGGGAGTATCAAACTTCTCTAGATCCACATGTAGGACCCCTAGTTTTTATTTAAGGATAAAATAGGATCCCCCAACCCCTAAGAACAAATGGATCCTCCTAACAATTCCATACCCCCAACTTCAACCTGAATGCTTAATGGTGACACACAATCCCCCAGGGGACTTGACCTTCTCAACTGGTAGCGGTTCCAAAACCCCATTTGCATCATGAGAATCAACAAATCCATTTCAGAGAAGCACATAAGATCTTATAATATCTACTTCTTTAAAATATAAACAATTTAAAACTAAGTTAGGTGGATTATCGAGCTTTACTGAGGATAAATGACACCGAGGAATTTGTAATCCTTTGCAATCCACCTGCACAAAATTTCGTACATCCTAACCAATGCCATGGAAAATGGGTACCATGTACTCCAATCCTTGACTACAACTGATAATTCTTTGAATCCTTTTTACTAAACCCACCAAATTTGTCTTATTTTTCTTAAGTCTAGGACAATTATCCATTAAGTGTTCCATCTATCTACACAAGAAGCAATCAAAGGGGATTCATTTTTAATCCATTCGATGAGTGAAAGTATCACCTCCCCAACTAATCAAAACCTCCTACATCATTCCTTTTGACACATCCATCTTGATTAGAATCGTCACATCCCTCTTATCAACCCGATAGAGCATGCCTTGTTCCATAATAAATATCTTCCCAACTCTACTTGCCATATCTTTGGACACCGGACATGATGAGATATGGAGGGAAAATATCGACAATAAACACCACAATAGTTGAAGAGCCATAGGATATTTAAGAATATTAAAGGAACCATGCCATTGTTAATATTTTATATGCTAATCTAGATATCATTAGTATTCAATTCAATTTCACACCAATAACATATGCCTGATCATAGAAAGAAACACAATCACAAGATAGGCACAAATTTATCCTAGGAAACCCTCTAGGGAAAGAAAACCAAGAAAAAATTCATCTATATAGATGTATCAAAATTACAAAGATAAAACCCCAAACATGTGCTTCTTCTCCTTGCATATATGTCTATCTCTCTCCTATGTGCTATACACAAGTGAGTGTGTGTGTGTTCAAATGAGGATCACGCCTCCTCTATTTATACTCTATCTTCCACTTGAATTTTTCCCTAATAGGTCAGCCCCAACAAACTTATTGGGCCGACTTCACCTAGGAAGACACACAACAATATAACACTATATTATGGAGGATTCTATTGAATCGACTTACAACGAAGGTTTTACCTCATGACTCTGTGATGACCAAATACAATAATAACATCACTACGAAGGAATAAAACATCTCTTATAGGTTAAACCAATAAAATACCTTTAGAATACTCTTCGAAGTAACAATATTTCAACACTCCCCCTTAACAAGAAGGGTATTCTATTGATAACAACAACATCAATTGTGGGAGAAAGGAGATAGATAATATTCAACATCATCAAGGTGATACATCTATATGTCAGCAAAATTTTTATTCAACAATCATTAACAATTGGAAGAACTAATGGAACATATTCAACATATTCAATATTGGAGCAGCATATTCTACACCAATGAGTCCTGATCTTCTCCAACACTAAATCTCTCCATCATCTGTAGTAACGCTTGATATTTCGATAAGAAACATCATCTACATCAATAGTTGATATTTCCATCAATAGTATTGTCATCTACAACAATAATTTATCTTTTGATCAACAAAATCATCATCAACAACAACAAAACTTGCATCACACATGATCCAAATATGGGATGATCAACCTCTATCACTTTAAGACATATGTCCAAGGACGATGCAATCCATACATGATCCAATTATGCGATGAGCGATCCCTATCACTTTAGGACATAAGTCCAAGAATGATGCAATCCTTACCTGATCCAATTACGTGATGATCATCTCCTATCACTTTAGAACATAACTCCAAGGACAAATTGATCCTCACCCCTCACAAAGACAAAAGTATGCAGATCGAATTATGAGACGATCAATCCCTATCACTTTAGAACATAATTCCAAGGACGATGCAATACTCATGCCTAACTAATACAAAATTCCATGGATCCAATTACGGGATGATCAATCCCTATCAATTTAGGACATAAATCCAAGGATGATGCAATCCTCACTACTCACGAAGACAAAAGTAGACGGATATTATTACAAAATGATCAATATCTATAACTTTAGAATGTAAGTCCAAGGATGATGAAATCCTACAGTTAACATAGAAACAAATCTTTGTGGATCACCTTAGGAATAATGTCCAGGTATAATACAATCCCACTGCAATATCATCAACCTGCTCCCCCTTTTGAGGAGGTTCTACAATATCATCAACCTTATCCTTCCTTCAAGGAGGGTTTACATCATCATTGTTCCTCCATACGAAGAAAGTATAAAACATCATCATCAGTGTTCCTTCTTATGAGGAAGTTTTGCAACATCATCATCATTGTTCCTCTTTACAAGGAAGTTCTACAACATCATCAGTATTGTTCCTCCTTACGAGGAAGGTCAACAACAATGTCATCATTTTTCCTCCTTACAAGGAAGGTCCTTTCGAAACACACCAAGCTTGTCATGGAAGTATTCAAACTTTAATCGAGATAGAGGCTTAGTCAATGCATTGGCAACTTGCTCATCCATTAGAGGAAATTTGGGGTCTAAAATGGGCCTTATAAGAAAACATGCCAAAATAAGTTTTGTGACTTGGAATTCAAGAACCAATAGAATTTCAATAAAATAATTCAACCATAATGGTTGAATTGACATATTTGTCATTAAAAAAAACTACTTTTTTTGTTCGTATTTTCGACATATCTCATTGTGTTTTTACTCAAATTTCGATAGGGAGAGCTCGTTGGATGCAGAATTTGATTCTGCATCCAACGACTACCCACACTGCATACTTTTGACGGACCCCGCTACCCCAAAAACAAGAAATACCTGAAAAAATGTGATGATGATGTCATCATAACGTTGTTTCACGTATTTCTTGTTTTTGGGGTAGCGGGGTCCGTCAAAAGTATGGAGTGTGCATACTCGTTGGATACGGAATCAAATTATGCATCCAACGAGCTCTTCCGATCGAAATTTGAGTAAAAACACAGGGAGATATGTCGAAAATACGAACACAAAAAGTAGTTTTTTTCTTTCTTCCTCCAAAATTAATCAATATTATTTTATTATTTTAACTATTATTTTATTATTTTCCTTAGGAGGCCCATTTTAGACCCCAAAATTCCTCTAATGCGGTACTCACATACTAGAGCTCTATATATCCCTTGTGTACCATATCCTATATATAAAATACTGTATTTCTATGTGCTTCAACTTGTCATACAACACTGGGTTCTTCGTCATCTTTATACAACTATGGTTGTCACATAGAATCATTGTGGTATCCAACTCTAGGTCAAATAGACCTCACATCAACTTCCAAATCCATATGGATTCATAACTAGTAGAACAAGTTTCTATATACTCCACTTAAGTTGTACTGAGAAAAACACTGGATTGTTTTCTGCTAAACCATAAGATTGTGGCATATTCATGTTATATTTTTATCATTTAGACAATATGATCTTATGATCTTATTTGAGAGAATAACATGCACAACAATCAATCACAAGAAACAATAGACAGAAAGATTTTTCTCGAGGAAACCATAAAGGAGAAAACCCGACAACTTCCTCAGAGATAGAATAAGCACCAATGGTAGTAGTAAAACCCAAAGATAGAAAAGTTGATCTCCACCAATTTTTCTTTCTCTTATCACAACTCCTTTTCTCTCACTCATGCACTACAACTAAGTGTGAGTGTCTGTGTGATAAATAGAAAGGCTCACTCTCTATTTATACTAGTTTCCAACTTGACAATAACTTACTAGGGCCGACTTGTCTAGGAGAGTCTAATAAACCTAGTGCACCACATCTACGGGGACTTTAACCCCTGATAAAGAAGGATGGTTAACCTCTAAGACTTTACATGACTTGTTTACATTAATGATTCTCCTGATAGGAACATCGAGGGCCAATCAAATACATTATAGAAATACATAAGTGAATACATTCCAAAGTTACAAATACATCAACACTCCCTCTTAAATAGGAAGGCATTCTCTTGACACAATTCATTAGCACAAGTCTTCATCACTGGATCATTAGTGGATCATCATCAAGGCTGGATCATCACTAGATCATCATCAAAGCTAGATTGTCATTGGATCATCATCAAATCTATGTCATCACTGGATCATCATCATCGTCGTCACTACTCTCTCTATATCAATCAAATGGTGCTATCTATCAATTCTACTTGTCATAGGAAGTTCTACAGATCCAGCCCTTTTTAATGTTGGTTGTAGGCCTAGCCTCCATGTAGGTATTCATCTTCTTCAGCACTTATATCTGACCATGGGAGGAACACATCCCACAACCATGTCATAAAGGCCCTCCCAACACTCGCATATGACCATGTGAGGAACACATCCTGTAACCATGTAAGAAATTCCCAGCACTACTCACTTATGACCATGGGAGGCCAATCCTACCACCATGTCAGAATGTCCCAACACTTATATCCGACCATGGGAGGAACACATCTTGCAACCATGTCAGAAAGGCTCAGGACTTATATCCAACCATGGGAGGAACACATCCTCCAACCATGTCGGAAAGGCTCAACACTTATATCTAATGATGGGAGGAACACATATTACAACCATGTCAGAAAGACTCTGCACTTACATCTGACCATGGGAGAAACACATCCCGCAACCATGTCAAAAAGGATCTGCACTTACATCTGACCATAGGAGGAAAACATATGGCAACTATGTTAGAAAGGATTTGCACTTACATTTGACCATGGGAGTAACACCTCCCGCAACCATGTCAGAAAGGATCTACACTTAAATTTGACCATGGGAGGAACAAATCCTGCAACCATGTCAGAAAATGCAAACATGGCAGAAAGGCTCTTCACTTACATCTAATCATGGGAGGAACACATCCCACAACCATGTCAAAAAGTCTCTACACTTACATCTGACCATGGGAGGAACACATCCCACAACCATGTTAGAAAGTCTCTACACTTACATTTGAACATGGGAGGACCACATCCCGTAACCATGTTATAAAGGCTATAGTATTACATCTGACCATGGGAGGAACACATCCTACCACCATGTTATAAAGGCTCACAGACTCATCACTTCCCCTTGGAAGGAACCTCGATCTAGAGAACACCAAGCTTCTCCCTAAAGTACTCAAACTTCACTCTGGCTAATGGGTTGGTCAACACATCATCTATCTGCTCGTTTGTCACAACATATTGGAGCTTCACTGCTCCTCTCTGAACCATATTCCTAATATAGTGATATTCGATCTCGATGTGCTTCGACTTGTCATGGAACAATGGGTTCTCTGACAACTTCATAATACTCTGGCCCATCACAATATATACAAGTAGCATCCAATTGGAGATCAAACAAATCAGATAGTAGCTTCCCCAGCCACACTACCTCACAACCAGTTGAACATGGTGTGACATACTCTGCTTCAGTTGTACTCAGTGCCATGCAATACTGCTTCCTACTAAGCCAAGAGATCACACCTGATCTAATACTAAAGTATCACCCCAAAGTGCTCTTCCTATCAATGGCACTACCTGCCCAATTTGAATCCACATAACCCTCTAGGTTATTGTTCTAATTCACTTCATACTGGAGCCCATAATCAACTGTACATTTAGGTACCTCACTGCATGCTTTTCAACCATCAAGTGAACATGTCTCGGATCCATCAAGAACTAGCTCAATGCGTTCACAACAAAGAAAATATATGGTCTCGTATTTTTCAGGTACATCAAGGAAGAAATCATCTGATGATACTTCATGGCATCAACTGACTCTGTTGAAACATCACTCAACAACTTCAAGTTCAATTCCATAGGTGTGGTTACGGCCTTGCACTCCATCATATCAAACCTCTTCATGACCTCTAATGCATACTTCCCTTGTCCCATGGAGATTCCATCTACATTCTACCACACCTCCATGCCTAGAAAGTAGTGCATCATATCCAAGTCCTTCATTTCAAACTTGGAAGCAAGTCTCCTTCTTGCAATTTTAATGAGTTCCTATTTTCTGTCAGGAACAAGTCATTGACATATAACAAGATCATAACTGGTATTCCACCTTCAACCTTGAAGTAAATGTTGGAATCTGCTTTACTCTCAGTAAAGCCTAGATTCATCAGTAATATGTCCATCCTGTCGTACCATGTCGAACCTTGGGATCTTCTACCATGACTACCTCTGAAGCGGAGCATCATTCTCCCTCTTCCTTTCATACTCTATGCATTGAAACATTATGTGATGGAGTGACAAGTAGCTTCCTTTACTACTAATATTCTATGTATCCATATAGGGTCACTGGATACTAAGATCCTCTATATTGAACCTTTTCAAACTTTCTTCTGGCACCCATCTGTGAGCTTGTCATCCTCTATAGGCTTTCATCTTCAACCTTGTAGCAAAGGTTAATATCTTTATCACTCTAGGTGATCTTCAAGCTCCTTATGTATGTGTTATCCCATGGGTGTCTTCTGATCTCATACAAGGCCTTCTTTAATTTTCACACGTGAATCTTCATGTCATGTGTCTTATCTTCCAGTGGCTACAAATGTCTCTTCGTAAAGTATGCCTTCTTTCTATGAGAATCCTTGTGCAACGAATATTTCCTTGTATCCCATGATGTTGCCAATTACTGCATGCTAGATCTTGTAGATCCATATGGAAGATACTATAGACTTCCCTTCAGGTCTCAATACCACATCCTAGACATCATTCTTCTTAAACTGGTACTATCCTTCCCTTTGTTCTTGGCTTCTTCTTCATAGCTGGAAGGTTCTGCATCAATGATGTCGCTCAATAGTGTCACATAACTACACTGTATCTAATACCTCTTTATTTCTTTGAAAGTATCGTCATATTATTCTTCATCATGTATTATTTCTCGAATTGTCATCACTTATTCTTTGGAACAAGTCGCATCCTTCTTTTCTTGTAGTCGATTGTATGTGATATTTCCTACAAGTCAAATGGATTAGTTGTATGATTAGAAACATTTCATAAGGAATATTCATCATGACAAATTCTTATGCATAAAGATATAATCATTCATCTATTTTAGCCAATACAACATTCATCCATATCTCCTAGAAACTTTCTAGGCCTTCCATCTCTACCATGACATCATTGAGATTGTGCACTAATCCAATATGTCAGCAAAGAGGTTTCATTCTAGATAAATAGCAATGGAGAGTTGTATATCACCATGGGATACTTACCCATCACATGCATATTAGTAGTATACTATCCTTAATGCAAACATTCTATCATACATAACACATCAACTAAATATAAACAAATGCATAACAAAATAATATCATCAAATGACAATTGAGTACTTATCTTTATTCGTTTCGTGGGTAGACTCCTTTTTGAGCCTTCAGATTCATCATCTTCTTCATTCATGAAATCATCATTTCTTATCCAAATGATAAGATGGATAAGAGGTTTTTCAAGAGTTGAGTCCTTTATATTCCTCATCACTGGACGAATCTTCATTGAATCATGAGAGCTTTCTCTTGAGTTTCTCTCATGTTCTCTTCTCTTATTATGAGTCAAGCTTATTCTTGTGTGCACTATTTCCAAAGTCTGTTGAAGGTAATCATTTCCTTCTAGAATACATCCCATGATCATGGGAGGCCATTCAAGGTGGTTATCATAATTTCTATATTCTCTACTTCTTCATCCACTGCTTCAAGTTGTTCTTTGATTTGAGAGACCCTTGTAAAGTATGATTGTATGGTTTCTACATTCTGGATCTTTACATTCTTCAACTAGTTTCTCATAGTATTCTTTTGATTTATGTTCTTCCCTTCAAATATCTTGGTTAAGGAATCAAACATATATTTAGGTGTCTTTAGGGAAGACACATGTTGTATAAGGTGATCCTTGATAGAATCAACAATAATCCTCTTGGCCTTGACCAAGTTCTTCTTGTGTAAGGCCTTAGCCTCATCTCCCTCTGGAACTAGAACCTCTCCACCTATGTAGGTGTCCAATTCATTTTCATCAAGAACCAGTGAAATCCTGTACTTCCATGATCGAAAGGTTTCATCTTCACCAATCTTGTCATTAAGTTGGTGTGATAGGTCATTTTGAAATGAGAACCTAAAATGTAAATAGCAAAAGATTAGATCTTACCGATTTGAGGTGTTCGTCCTAGTTTTGGATCTGGTTGATCTAGGGTTTGTCAAAGAAACCCTAATTTTCAAGACTTGGAATATTTAAGATCTGACTAGATATAAATATTTCCCTTCTCAAGGTGATCTATCCAATGTGCTCCTTTTCTGAAAAAAGTGGAGGGAATCTCCCGGAACAGGAATCCCTAGTTTTCCGAATTCTTCTCCATAAATTCCTGATATCTTTTTTGCAATATTTCTGAAATTATTTCTCCTCTTTGTTTGAAACTTCACATTGAGGTATCCTCATCTGTATTCTTTCCAACACCGCGGGTTTGAGAAGAATTGGTTTCACCAATTGGGACTTATGAGAGTTTTCCCAAGGTTACTTATTTCAGGACTATTGAGCATAGAGAACTTGTCCAAGTGTCCACATGTCCACATAAAGTACATTCCATTACCTATCTAGAACATCTTGCAAAATTTCATTTGGACCTTCGTAGCCCGAGATATAGCACTTTTCCCTAGGTGTCCTGTTTAGGGATGAATCCTCGAAGAGGATGGAACCCTGATTGGGAGGACTCATATCTCCCAAAATATAGTGAATCTGAGGCTGAACATTTTACACAGTATTTAGAAAGAACTTTTCTTCGACATGTAAAAATTGCAACTTCGTAGCCTTCTCCAATCTCTAGATATAGAGAATGTACCAAAACTACCATTTTTAGTATTTTAGGGTTTTTCAAGTGTGAGGTCAAATTAGGATTTGAATTTCCTGAAGTTTTATCCAACCAAAAATTTCGATCTTGGTATTTAAAAATCGATTTTGAGGAGGAGAGAAATCCTATGTTGGGCTCACTAAAAAATTCCACTTCTGTGAAAATCCCTAATTACTGCTGCAGTGGTAGGTCAGAAACTAAAAATGCCCGGAATCCAATTCTGCTTCAACAGAAATATGCACCCTTCAATGGAGAGTTAGCCTAGCATATTTTTTCTGATGATCTATGGAGAGAGACCCAAAAAAGTAAGAATCCCTAGCTTTTGTAGTTGCACAATGTCTTCTTCTCAGGTTAGCTCTGATACCATGTTAGATTTTTATCATTTAGACAATATGATCTTAGGATATTATCTGGGAGAATAACATGCACAATAATCAATCACAAGAAACAATATACACAAAGATTTTCCTCCAGGAAACCATAAAGGAGAAAACCCCACAACTTCCCCAGATATAGAATAAGCACCAATGGCATCAGTAAAACCCAAATACAAAAAAGATGATCTCCACCAGTTTTTGTATCTCTTATCCCAGCTCCTTCTCTCTCACTCATGTGGTACAACTGAGTGTGAGTGTCTGTGTGATAAATATAGAGGCTCACTCTCTATTTATACTATTTTCTGACTTGACAATAACTTTCTAGGTCCGACTTATTTAGGAGAGTATAATAACCCTAGTGCCCCA
The DNA here is from genome assembly GCA_001517045.1 of Pseudotsuga menziesii. Taxonomy (NCBI): domain Eukaryota; kingdom Viridiplantae; phylum Streptophyta; class Pinopsida; order Pinales; family Pinaceae; genus Pseudotsuga; species Pseudotsuga menziesii. The sequence continues at coordinate 13,713 of LPNX011012395.1, forward strand.
CAACTGTGAGGACTTTAACCCCTGATCAACAAGGAGGGTTAACCTCTATTACTTTACATGACTTGTTTACATTAATGATTCTCCTGATAGGAACATCGGGGACCAATCAAATACAATATATGAAATACGTAAGTGAATACATTCCGAAGTTACAAATACATTAACAATCCTAGATAATAACATCCGAAATATGCATTTGTATAACGCATGAGGTGTTCTTCATGTCTGAGGCACTTCCATCCCAATATGCATCTGTATAACCATATAATCAGTACTCATGATCCATTCAGGTAACTCATCACATGATTTATAGCTATTAGGTGAACATGTCTAGGTTTAACTGGATACTCACTCGGGTTGTTCTTAGCAAATCATATTATTGTCCTGTTATACATCAAATACATAAACAAACCAATAATTT
>LPNX011012395.1:21289-38688 GCA_001517045.1 Pseudotsuga menziesii
ACAACACCAATTTTTTAATGTACCTTTATTTTATATAATCGTCCTTCTTCTTCACCAATGACAACTGCATCTTCAATTTATTTTCCTATGGGACACATAAGTACTTGTGCATCTATAAATGAAACCCTATATTCTTTGTTATCTAATGTTGATATAGAAAGTAAGTTCTACTTCAAACCTGGTACATATAAGACTTCCTTCATCTTCATGGGCATTCCAGAGTCAATCTTGTAGCTTGCTCCACCAATAGCTTTGATAGGATATTGATAGTCATCTCCTAATGATACCTTCTAAGGAGAGTTGTTGTCTTCAATTTTTGACATTTTTTATTTTTTCTTGTCATGTTCTTCAAAGCACCACTATCAATTAGACATCTATCTTCTCCAGGTGTATGAGACCTAGAGAGTGAAAATAATAATACATACTCTTCTGGATCTTCTTCTTTTTCTTGTTTTCTTTGAGGTCCTTATTCATATTCTTGTTCATCTTCAACTAGGTGTGCTTGATGTCTTTTGTTGTTATTCTTGTATTCTTCTATCTTCAATGTCCAATTTATGGCAATGTGTCCTATCTTATGACAATGAAAACATTGAAAGTTAGAGTAGTCTTTCCTGTGATTGTTTCCTCTTTTCCTTCATAACCTCTTGGGAGGTTGGGACTCTTTGTTTCTCTCCTTCTTGAAGTTAGATTGACTTATTCCTCTTTTGGTAAGGGTTGTTGTGGATTGATCATCTTCTTTAAGTAGATCTTCTCTCTTTCCTACTGTAGCATCCCCTTGGATGCAATATTCCCATACAATGTCAAACTTCATGCTTTCCTTTATGGCACACATAGTATGGAAGAAAGAATCCCAAGTTCTAGTGAGACCATTGAGAGTATTCACAAGTAGTTCATATTCATCAAGGGAGTCTCCAATGGATTCTAGTTTCTCCTTGAACTAAGAGACCCTTGTGTAGTAGTCTTGGATGGATTCTCCTTGGCTCATCTTGTTACTCTTCAATTGAGATCTCAAATTTATCTTTATGTTGGTGTACCTTCCTTTATACATTCTTGATAGGGCACATACATCTCCTCTAGGTTCTCTTTGGATGACACTTGAGGAATGAAGTGATCTTTGATAGAATTAACAATGATCCTCATTGCCGTAATTAGGTCCTTCCTATGCTTCTCCTTAGCTTCATCTTCTTCAGTTTATGAAAATTATCCTTTGATGAATTTGTCAAGATCATTCTATGAAATAATGAGGCCAATCATATATTTCCGTGCTCAAAAATTCTTTATTCATTCTAGGCTGTCCTCAAACTTAGTGCTTGGGTCCATCTTGTCCAGGAGGACACAAATTTTTTTTCCCAAAGTGCAGAATTGACCTTACAAGGAGATGCGCTTGACTGGGGTGCGTTGGCTAGTACACTTGGTTTTTGGATATTCCAACCTCTCAAAATTGACTTGCAAGATTATGATCTGTAGTTTATGGTTTCTTATTTTATGTAGTTTTTCTAGTCCGAAGCCAAAGTATGGTTTGAATTTCCCAGAGATCTACCAAGTAAAACTTTAGATCCAGGGCTCAATAGATGCGCTCTAAGGAGGCACAACTTTCTATGCAATCTTGTCTTCAAGATTTCAAATTTAATAGAAACCCTAATTTCTTGTTGAAGGGAGAGGAGAGAGAGTTTCACCTTGTGAAACTTGTTGTATTCAATATATCTCTAATACCATGTTAAGATTCCATATGCTAAGATAGATATCATTAGTATTCAATTCAATTTCAATACAATAGCATATGTAGAATCATTGAAAGAAAAAAAATCACAAGATACCCACAAATTTATCTTTGGAAACCCTCTAGGGGGCAGAAAACCCAGGAAAGCTTCCCCTCTATAGATGTATCAAAAGTACAAGGATAAAACCCCAAACAGGTACTCCTTCTCCTTGGACATCTCTCTCTCTTTCTCTCTCTCTCTCCTATGCAATATACATAATTGAGTGTGAGCGTTCAGATGAGGAACACACCTCCTCTTATTATACTCTATCTTCCAGTTGACTTTTTCCCTAACAGTTCGACCCCAACAAAATTACTAGGTTGACTTCACCTAGGAAGACAGAAAGCAATATAATATTACAGTATGGAGGGTTATAATTACCTAACTTACAATGAAGGTTTTACTTCATTACTCTATGACGACCAAATACAATAGTAACATCCTGATGGAGGAATAAAACATCTCCAATATGTTACAAAAATAAAACAAATTTAGAATATTCTTCGAAGTTACGATATTTCAACACTCCCCCTTAAGGAGAAGGGAATTATACTAACAACAACAACATCAAATATAGGATCAAGGAGAGAGATCATCCTCAATATCATCAAAGTGATACATCTATATGTTATCGAAAGTTTTCTTTAACAATCATCAGCAACTTGAACAGTTGCTTAAACATATTCAACATCTTCAGTACTAGAGCATCATCTTCTACAACACTGATTTTTCATATTTGATCTTCATATTCTGCAGCACTCGATCACTCCATCATTTGCAACAACACTTGATATTTCGAGCATAAACATTATCATTTGAATAAATACTTGATCTTTCAATCAACAACATCATCATATGCAACAATACGTAATCTTTCGATCAACAACATCGTCATCAACAATAACATAACCTGCAGCACACATGATTTAGTTATGGGATGATCAACCCCTATAACTTTAAGGTATAATTCCAAGGATGTTGCTATCCATACATGATCCAATTACAACATGATCAATCCCTATCACTTTAGTACATAATTCCAAGCATGATGCAATCCTCACCTAATCCAATTATGGGATGATCAACTCCTATAACTTTAGGACATAATTACAATGACGATGCAATCCTCATGCCTAAAAAAGACAAAACTATGTGGATCCAATTACAGGATGACCATTCCCTATCAATTAAGAACATAATTCCAAGGATGATACAATACTCACGCCTCAAAAAGACAAAACTATGCGGATTCAATTACAGGATGATCATTCCCTATCAATTTAGAACAAAAGTCAAAGGATGATGCAATCCTCATGCCTCACTAAGACAAAAGTACATAGATACAATTACGAAATGATCAATCCCTATCACTTTAGGACATAAATCTGAGGACGATGCAATCATCATGTCTCATGAATACAAAATTTCATGGATCCAATTACGAAATTACCAATCCCTATCACTTCAGGACATAAATCAAAGGAAGATGCAATCCTACTACAACATGGAGACAAAGCTCCACGGATCACATTAGGACTAATGTCTAGGGATAATAGACTTCCACTGCAATATCATCAACCTACTCCCCCTTTCGAGGGGGGTCTTCAACATCATCAACCTGCTCCCCCTTTAGAGGAGGGTCTACATCATCATTGTTCCTCCTTATGAGGAAATTCGACAACATCATCATCACTATTTATCCTTATGAGGAAGGTCTACAACATCATCATCAATGTTCCTCCTTACAAGGAAGGTCTACAACATCATCATTAATGTTCCTCCTTGTGGGGAAGGTCTATAATATCACCATCATTGTTCCTCCTTACGAGGAATGTCCTTTTGAACCACACCAATATTGTCACATAAGTATTCAAATTTTACTCAAGACATAGGCTTCATCAACACATCAACAACTTGCTCATCGATACTCACATATTGGAGCTTTATAAATACCTTTTGTATGATATCCCGTATATAAAAATATTGGATTTCTAGGTGCTTTGACTTGTCATGGCACACTGGGTTCTTTGTAATCTTCATACAAATTTGGTTGTCACATAGAATCACTGTGGTATCCAACTCCATGCCAAATAGACCTCACATCAACTTTTGAATCCATATGGCTTCACAACTAGCAGAACAAGTTGTTGTATACTCTACTTTATCTTTGCTGAGAGTAACACTAGACTTCTTGTTAAACCATGAGTGTTGGCACAACCCACCAACAAAGCCTCGTCAACAGGGGTTCCCACTCTGTCGACGCCCAATGCACACAATCTCCCTGAGAACTAGTCCAGACAGGTTTGACCCTGCATGTCAACACCCATAGAGTGGATGAAATCTCACCCAAGGTGTCGAGGGAGAACTGTCGGAACCAAGTTTCCAGCAATACGAAGCGAGAGTATGGCATCAACAACTTAACTTCATAATCAACAGATACTCAAATATAGAATTTCATCATTCATCAAAACTTTATTGGCACAACCAGTATATAACCATTAGATCTCATTACTTCATTCATCGCCACAGTAACAATCATTCATAGAACAGATACAGAAAAAATCCATCATTATCATTGCAAATCATAAAATAGGAAAATAAGAGACAAAATTACTTTAGGGAAACATCCGTCATGTCATATTACTTCTGTGAAATACATGCAGTACATCCCCACAAGAGGAGACTAGAAATCGATCGACACAAACAGAGAAAAAACCCGCTCACAATAGATGTCGATGCAAAAAGATACAAGTTCTTCTATATAATTCTCTCTTCAAGTTTCTCTCAAAAAGTATATTTTCCAAAAATCTATGTTCAAAAGTATATCTACTATTGAAAGACTAGCTCTATATATAGGATTGTGCCTTTACATCCAAGGTGCACTCCTAACTAACTTCTAACAAACTAGTGACCTATATCCACGAAATGTGGTCAATTGGTACAAAATTGCATAAATAATTCCAAAAACGGTTATTCTTCCATCTATCACATTGTTGTGGTCCTTCATGATAGCATGTGAGCTTATGCAGCCTCTACGGTGCTGTGCAAATCACTTACCCCATACCCCTTCCAACAGGCCCCCAACACAGTCTTGTGACTCATCCTCGAGCCACATCAGGTCGATGGGGTATACTCCATCGTTTTGGTCTTGAATTCTTCAAACTACTGTGAGATGTCATGAACCTGGAGCTAAATACATTTGATTGTATCCAGATACTTTAGAATGTCCTGTTTCAATGGGTGCTCCACCCCAACCTTTCCATCCACCAGCTTCCGACCTTCTTGTACTACTTGTAGTGTAGTGACTACTTTCATGACTAACTCGCTGCCAATGTATTGGAATTCATCGAGATGAGTGTTGCTCTTATGCTGACATTGTTGGAATCAGGTGACGCATTGCTGTAGGCCCTTCAATTCCTCTACACGTGTAATCTGGACCATGAGAGGAATTGTGCACAATGATGTCTTCAGCGTTGTCAATTGAGTTTCAGCTTCTCGCGATTGCTTGGCCAACTTTTCCAGTTGGTCATCCTGAATGACACTTTACCAGAACTATGTCATGTCATCTGTGATCATCTTTTCCTCCTACCACATAGCTTCAAACTGAGCCATGAACTCCTCAATCATATTCTTCCGTTCGACAACCTGTTCCAGTGGTGTGTCGAGGTAAACTAGAGAATTCAACAGATTATTAGTTAACTAAAGTTGGACAATCACCTCCCCAAGTCACTTATCTTTGTCAATGCTAGTGAGTTCTTCTGTGTTCTCATATATGTGTTGACAAGCCTCATGAACAACTTGCTCCGCCTCGCTGCAACTAGCATAGAACTGCGCTTTCTCAATAATGAGGCGGACTTGCGCCTTCTAGAGCTCTGTTCTTTCATTAGTGGTTTTCTTCTGCAGCTTCGCTTGGATTTGCTTCAATGAAAAAATATCCCATGCCTTTTATTCTGCCAGCAGCTTTTTGATCTTCACAGCTCATCAGCCTCCTCTTGTAACTTCTTTGTAGTGGCCTGTGACTGCACAAACCCATCGCTAAGCTCCTTCTTCCTGGAATCCAACTCCTGGTCAACATAGTATTGTAGCTGTAATAAAACTTAGGTAGGTAACATGTTGGGATTGACAACAATGCTTGACAATAGTTGGAGTAGTGAGCTCAGTTCTTTGCTTCCCACATCGATTGCAGTCGGGGGAAATCCAGTAACACAGCCTGCTATGGTGTCGCTTTTGAAACAACAACAAAAATAGAATCTAGTTTAACACTTACTGCGGTGAACCCTTCTTGATTGGATACACGCATAGATTGTGCCACAGCATTAGATGTGTCGGTGAGAGCCTACATGAACCATTGCAAGTGTTTCTCCATGACCAAGTGGGATCTACTTTCGGTGTCAAATTCCATGTGTATCTTAGTACATAACTCTTTGAACATGCGCCGGTCTTGTGGGTCAGAATCCATCGATGACTCGCCATCGGAGTCATGAAGGTCTTTCCCTCATTGAGTTGGCTCATCAAGGGAATCTACTGGTGGTCATGCAGATATCTCCTCTGCACTCATAGTTTCATGCCAATCCACTGTCCAATCTTGAACAATGACGTCCAATTCTTCGTCAGTGATTTTGTAGGCCATAGGCAACCATTGTTTGTCGGGATCCCTACGCGGCTGAATATAAAAGGAATGCAACTTGATAAAAAAACCAAATGATCTTATGATATTGGGATGCGGTGACCATGGATAAATGTGGAACCTTGATGGCTGCGGCATGTAGTGCCTCCCAATAGACCCAAAAATGGATCGCACAGTCCTGCTATCGACTGGGTTCCACCACCCACCATAAGTTCTGATCTTGTGCACCTTTGCACACCTATTCTGAAGCAACTGACATGGGCTGGTAGTCCTCTGGATCCATCCATGTGACCAAATCAATAGTACTTAACAACCAATAGCAGGAAAAACTACACTCCCCATCCTGAGCAACAACAACATCTTCTAACAACTAGTTCAACAGAAATAACGACTAGTTCATTTGCACCCCGTCGGCGCATTTTTGCTCACACACAACCACACCTGAATTGCACTAGATAGGCCGATTCTTATGGAAGATCTTGTTAGCCAAAATGCATGCCCAAATACACACTGATCGCTCATAAATAATGTTGATGCGATATGCATTCCCATCACACTGCAATCTGAATCTCTCCTTCAACTACTAGGAAAGCTTCTTGTCATGATCCTTCCCTCTGAAATACTGCGCTAGATCTTCGTCAACCTTTGGTAATCCTATGATGTTAGCAATCAGGTCAACTGTGAATGGAATTGGGTGATCCAACCAGAGCGTCCCTCCATGAAAGCACGCCAATAGCTATTTGATGCAATAATTTGCTTCATTCAATCTCCCAAAATGAGGCATGTTAATGAGCCCCAACAACCTAGACCTATCCAATCCCTACGCCCACGGGAGAGGAATCCATTGAATAGGGGTGCTCGGTACCATCGATAGCAACTGATAAGGATCCTCCAACACATCCTTCAGTAGCAGTAAGTCATAGTATTCATACTTCATCTTGGCCAAGGTGGGTATAATGTCCACCAGGCAAGTCATCCCTTCAGGTAACGGTGGAAGATTTGGCGGATACCTTTGATTCTTAGTGTGCTTCCTTAGCTTTGCCCCCAGCCGTGCTGGAGCAACATATCTAGGGATATCATTGATATAGACAGCCCTTGGAGCCGCAGACTCAAAATATCCTAAGCTTGATGGTCTGATCTATGTTGTTTCTTCTCCTTGCGCCCTATCAGTCGTGTGTGTGTATCTCTTTGGTGATGGTGTGGAACTGGGATTCTGGGCCTTCCACTTCGCTCTAGGGATCAAAGAGGATCCAATTGGCATGCTCATGACTTCCTCTTCAACTTGTGTGGGCCAGATGGTGGATTCATGCTCCCTTGAAATATCAACTATGTCGGGAGTGCGCAACATGTCAGACTTTATAATCCTCACAATGCAAGTGGAATATCACTCCTTTCCTATCCCACTCAATTCAACTTCTGCACTGAGCTCAACAATTCACTCAACTCTAATGAATAATACCTTGCGCTTGCATCCACGTGTTCTTATAATCACTCACTCGAGTCAACTCATCATGACAAAATCTAATGTGTTCATCATGAGCAAAGCTGGCATCAATAAAACCAAATCCGCAGTGGTCCCATCTTACTAATAGCCGGATCAGTCATAAATGCACGTTTATTCATAAAGTGCCGCCAACTAACTGTATTAAATGTCTATATTTATTATTGATTTGACCACCTCACAAGATTGCTCCCATTGTCGATGGTCTCCCTCTCAACACCACTGAGTGTTATCCTTGTGAAGCTTCTCCCTCTGTGCTTTCCCCACTACAGTCGATCCTTTTCAACACACTGATGCAAGCCTGTGACAAAGCAGTCCTCTTCTAGATGGACCAGATTTGCGATGTAATCCTCTAATGATTCCGTATCATTCATTCCTATCGTAGCAGCAATCCATTGACTGGGAACAATGTACTCCATTGACATGACTACCTCTTTCCCATAGACTAATTTGAACGGTGTATGTCCCAGAAATCTTTTACAAGTGGTGCAATAAGCCAATACTACTGCTGGAATTTTCAAATCCTAATCATCGTGATTAGTATTGCATACCTTGCTAAGCGTGTTTTCCAATATTTTGTTGAAGGCCTCGATAGTTCCATTTTCCTACGGATGGTAGGGTGTTCTTTTCTGATGTTGCACCTGCAACTCCTCTGCTAGTGCTTTTATGGTTTGATTGATGAAGTGAATACCCTGGTCACTCATCAATATCTTGGGACATCCAAATCTTGTCACAATATTCTCGAATATGATCTTAGCTACTGTCGCAACAGTGCAATCCATGACTGGCATGGATTCTTCCCACCTTGTCATACAATTGGTTTCTAAAATGATCTATTGTGCACCATTCTGCTTTCCTTGTGGATTGATTGGACCCACAAAGTCCACGACCCATTTATCAAAAGGTTGTAGAGTTACCTATGGCACAAGCGGCATCTCATCCCACCATGATGGTCTTTTGATGCACTGACAGATATCGCAACTTTGTGCATGAGCTACTGCATCATTATGTAAGGTAGGACATCATATCCCAATGCATAGCACCTTACGTGTAGTAACCCTGCCTCCATAGTTTCACCTGCGATTCCCTCATGTGCTTCTGCTAGAATGTATCCTTGCTCATGTGGTAGGATGTGCCATTGCAATATTCAATCTAGTCCAAGTTTGTATAACTACCCCACGATCAGTTGGAAATTTGTGACTTTCACTACCAACTGCTTCTTCTGATTAGTCGACAGGTCCGTGGGAGCAATTCCAGTTGCCAAGAACTGAATGATTGGAGCATGATGGTCATCTATGATCTCTACCTAGAACAGCTGCGCATCGGGTAATCCATCATCAATATTGGTAGGTTCTTCACCTGTCTCAATGCGAGACAGATGCTTGGGGCTAGCATTCAACCGTCCTAGCTTCACAATTATCTCAAATTCAAACTCCTAAAAAAGTAGCAGCCATCAATAGATATTCCCCCCCAACACAGGATTATTGACTAGGTATTGAAATATGGAATGGTCTGTGAACATTTTGAAGTGACAGCCCAATAGATAGTGCCTAAACTTCTGTAGTGTATAAACCATGGCCAAGCCTTCTCTCTTAGTGGTTGTATAATTTCTTTCTGCAAAACACAGCTTCCTACTTGCAAATGTGATTGGATGATCCAGGTTTCCCTCACCTGCATGTGTAAGTACTACCCCTAGTGCAATGGAAGAGGCGTCGACATGGACATGGAAATCTTGTTCCAATTGGGGAATACCAGGATAGGTGTCGACTCCATCTTGGCCTTCAATGTGTCAAAACTCCCCTAACACTCATGACTCCACTCAAATGCAACATCCTTTTTTAGTAGCTTCTCCATAGGGCTGTAATCATAGTGTATCCTTTAATGAACTTGTGATAGTGCCCTGTGTGTCCTAGCGTCGCCTGAAGCATCTTCCAATTAGTAGGTGGTGGCAGAATAAGGATAAGTGCAATCTTCGCAGGGTCGACCAACAACCCTTCTTTGCACACAATGTGACCTAACAGTATTCTAAATGGTGCACAAAAAATGCACTTCTTTGAATTCAATGCAATTTGATGCATTCGACACCTTTCCAGCATCAATATCAGTGCTAAGTGATCTTTAACCAAACTGTAAAGTTTCCAATCATCCATGTACACCTGCAGGAACTTTTGGACAAAGTATTTGAATGCAGCAATGGCCACCCGAGAAAATATTGCTGGTGCATTCTTCAATCCAAAAGGCATGACTGTGTATTGAAAGAAACCCCATTCAGTGACGAATCTGGTCTTATGCCAATCTTCCTTCATGATTTGGATCTGGTGATACTCTGAAAATCCATCCGTGAAAGAATACATCTCTTGACCACCTACCCATTCAAGGACCTCATCTGTAAAGGGGGTGGGGAACGGATCATGTAGGAAGGCATCGTTCAACTTCCTTAGGTCGACACAAATGCAAACTTCACCAGTATTTTGTCTTAAACCACCATGGGGCTTATCCATTCAAAATCTTCAACAGTCTCAATGATTCCAGCGTCTAACATCCAATCAATCTCATATTTGACACATTACTTGTATCGCATGTTAAGTCGATATGGCCTCTGTCACACACATTTCGTGTCTGGTTTCAATGGGATCTTAATATCCCCTATATCCCCTAATATGCCTTTCATTTATGAGAACTGTGTCAGAAATAGATCTTGGAACTCATGCAGAAGATCTGTGATCTGTGCCATTGTCTTATCGTCCCAATAGTCCCCAACACTCAAAACTTTGGGTTTTCCTCTGTCCCAATGTTAACTTTGCAGATCTTCAGCGGTTGACTCATTGGGTCGATTGGTGTGTCCGGTGTTGCAACATTTTCACTACCTTTTGATTCTAGAATATTGACATTCCTCATGCATCATCATCTTTAGGCTCCCTAGATATATTGTAGCATTTCATCAGGGATGGTATATGGCATTGCACATGCGGATCTGCATGGTATGCGGTTGGTACAACCTTCAATACTACTTCGCAGATGAGTTGGAGTGTATTGTAGACCTCAAGGTTAGCATCCTTGAAACTAAAAGTCTATGCAAAGTGAATCGGCATCTACTCCTAGGAAGTTATGTTTATGTGGAGCTCTGCCACTAGATACCAGGATCTAAGCATTTCGTCCAAACTATGAACAAAATCATGCACCCACTCATCGTTGGGTCGCGATGCCCACAAAGCTTGACATTTCAATAAATGACTCATGGGATGATTCCAGCCATCATATTTTCCAGCGGGATAAGTATCTGAATCACTGAAGCACACCAGCATCAGTCATCAACATGGTTCCCATTCATGGAGTGTCTATTTGTGAGCTTCCCACCAACGTGCCAAGGCAGCCTTCGACGCATCCCCTAATGCCAATAGCCTCTGTGGTTCAAACACTTTGTCTTAAAATTATTGGAGGAATTTAGAAAAACTCTGGTTTCCCTTCATAGATCATAAGCTCGACGACCTCATTCTTAACACAACATAGAGATTTTGTGATCAGTCCACATTTTCTGAAAGACACCTCGTGAAGCTAATTTTGTCAATTTTCTAGAGCATCATCAGAATCAAAGGATGCAGAGCTAGTGCTATGTCATCCGAGTTCATGATCAACAGTAGGGTGGATGTAGTCCTCAAAGATATTGTAGGAATGATCCCAACCTATACCATCCTCATCCTTAATAGGTTCAATATACCGATGTCCCTCCTGAGGGTCCACGGGAGCAATGACTCTGATATCTTGGTTCTCGGATGTCATAACCCGCTTCTTGAAATTGATAACTGCCATGCTATCACTATCCCATCAAATCCCCAGTAGCGCAGGATAGGATCCTCCACTATCAACTACTTCAATGGCATCGAAATCAGCATATGTCTTCATACCTTTGATACGGAAACCATATTTGAGACACAGCCAACAGGCTTAACCTTGGCCTGATTTGCTAGTCGTAGTTGCACAGGGGACCACCCCAATGTTGGCTTTCCCATCAAATTCCAAGTTTGTTTGGTCAAGATATTCACATCCGACCCTAGATCTATAATGACAAAATCAACTTCATAGTCCCCTATCTGGATGTTCTTTCTCATCTCTTTACCTGTCTCTTTCTTCTGGAGGAAATTTATGGCAGAATCCTTCAGCATCTAGCTCTGTTGGCACAACAACTTCTCAATCTCTTTGAGAGCTTGAGGATCTCTAGCCAAAAATAGACATCTCTCAAAGAACTATTTCAAGGTACCATGTTGTCACAATGGTCCTGCATTGACAGAAGGATCAAAAGTAGATGGAATTTCAACAACAGGCAACTTACCTAGATTCCTCTTAATAGCATGTTTTTCCTGAAAGAACGTCTCCTTCTTCACCTCAATATCAAATGCTACCTTTTTCTTCCCTGTAAACTGAACTTGTTGTAGGGGTCCATCTTCACCAGTCTTCGCACCTTCCCAAGTGACAACAACAATGTCGACAGCATGGGTTCTGGGTTCTTCTAGAATTGTTGCAATTGTGGGTCCTTGATTTAGGTTCTGAGCTTAGTTTAGGGGTGGATTCTGGATTGTTGGTGGGTTCATGGGCTGATTCATTGGCTGATTCTGATTCTATGGTGGTATTTGAGGCTAATGCTGTAACAACTGCTGGGTTTGTACTTGGTTTTGGTTTTGGAACTGGTTCTGCAATTGAGGGATGTTTCTACCCTGCCACTTTCTAGTCAATTGAGGGCAACTTTCGACATTGTGTTCGCTAGCCGCATACTAGGTACACTATGCATGGGGACACTCCCTTTGATAGTGGCCAAATATCTCGCAAGTGTATCACTAGATGGATTCTCGACCTCATCCTCCTCCTTATCCGAAGCCTCCTCCTCGTGCCCTAAATCCTCCTTAGAGTCCTCCGGTTTGTTGATATTGCGGCTGGGCTAGCTGATGCGGGGGATTTGGCTATAGATAAATGTAGTGCACTGCTTGAACATACTAGGGTTGATTTTGAACAATTGGTACTTGATTATATTGTGGTTGTGCTACAAACAGTGGCTGCAATGTGAACTGTGGTTGCGATTGCGATGGAATAAATTGCACTTTTAGAGGTGGTGTATAATGTACTGTCACCTACACCATCTATGGCAGTGACTTCTATACTGTGCGAAGATCCTCGCCCTTCAAAAAATATGAATTGTATGTTATCTCTTGAAGCAGGTTGTAAGCTTGGCATTCTTTATCCTCATGCCCTATAGAGCGACAAAAGGAGCAATACAAACTTTCTACCTTCGTAAACATCTTTTGCATGTAGCTACAATTTTCATGTCAATGTCTGTATACCTGACATACGTGACACCATGGCACACCAGCGCAACTCAGCAGGTTTGGTGCTCCTGAAAGAAAATGGTTTTTGAAAGTCAGACAAGTGTCCTTGGTGTGTCCACCCACACGACACTGCGTGCACCAGAGATCATCATGCTCTTCTTTTGAATTTTCCATATCCTGCAGCTAGAGTGTTAAATTTTCTAGCTGTACCTGAATCTAGTTCATGCCAACTGTAGTCTCCCCAATAGTTTAAGCCTCCAATTTCATCGCCATCTCTAGAGCCTCATTCTATGTTGCAATATTTTCCTGCATTAGCAACTGTCGGATGTGTGCAACTAGTGTAGCGATGAACCACTCCTTGTGCTAAACATTGCTCATTTTGAAGCTGACTCGAGCCATCAACGTCTTAAATCGTTGATCAAAATCCCAAATAGTCACATTTGGAAACTGCTTGATCTCCTTGAGTTCTGTAATATATTGGGCCTCGGATTTAGGTTTCTTAAATTCCTCCAATAGTCCTTCCCATATCTCATTCAGTGTTTTCATCATTATCCCCTGAGGAACCTGCATGAATCTCTTTTACCAGTCAAGTGCGCGACCCCTAAGGGTGGTCGCCAATTTGCTTCTCTTAATGTTGTCATCCACACTTTGTCTGGAAGTCCAAACTGCTTAACATAAGAACCAGTATTGCTTTGGGTCATTAGTCCCATTTCCATGGAATATAGGTAACTTCATCTGGTTGTCCTTGTCATCACTCTAGGGTCGCTTTGTCCCATGTGGTTGTTCTTTATGGTCTTGTGTCTCAATCGCAGCAGGACCTTCATGTGTCGTCTGACTCTTCTCTTGTGAACCTTTCTCCTACCCTCGTACAACCACTTGTTTCCTCATCGACCATCACAAATTTCTTGGCACTCCTACCCATCTAACCCTTCTCTTGTCATTTGTCTTCCCCCTTTTTTCATAGTGTCCATGGTCTCCCCACACCAAAGTCCCACTACTCGAGGTGCATTTTTAGAATACCCTTTTCGTAGATAAGCATCTTAATAGACAATTGAAGAGAAAGCAAGAACCTACCTTGTGGCTTGTTGAAGAACTCTCTTTCTACTTTTATGTATGCCTTATTGGTATTGACTGCAAATGTATCACTCTAGAATGCTATCAAGCCACACTTCGATAGCTCGTGATGTCTTTTTATTGGTTTCCTATAGCTCCTAGATCAGTCCAGGGGTCCAAGATATCAACCGTCCTCTTTGATGGTTATTCTTCTTATAAGTGAACTATGCTAGCCACTCATAAAGTATGACCATAAATTCACAAAAGAACCATTCATATGGACCGTCATAGATATATCTATCCAGCCACTTGATTGTCGACAACTATGGGTTCTTATTTTCTATTTCAGTGAATTCTCGCAGCTTTAGGTCAAACCAATCTTCAATATCGGGTTTTGTTAGGTGCCACAACATATCCTCCCTTCAGTTGCAACAACGTCCCGGCAACAAAACCATTTTTTAGCGCAACCCACCAACAAAGCCTCGTCAACAGGGGTTCCCACTCTGTCGACCCCCAACCAGTGCAATATCCCTGAGCACCAACCCAGATAGGTTTGACCCTACCTAGAAATACCCGTAGAGAAGATGAAGTCTCACCTGAGGTGTCAAGGGAGAATTGTCAGAACCAATTTTTTGGCAGTACGAAGGGAGGGTATGGCATCAACAACTTAACTTCATAATCAACAGATACTCAGAGATAGAATCACATCATTCATCGCAACTTTATTAGCACAACCAGTAGATAACCAATATATCTCATTACTTCTTTCATTCCCATAGTAACAATCATTCATAGTACAGATACAATAAACATCCATCATTATCATTGCAGATCATAAAATGGGAAAATAAGAGACAAAATCACTTTAGGGAAACATTCATCGTGTCATATTACTTCTGTGAAATACATGCAGTACATCCTCACATCAAGAGATTGACAACAGACCGACACAGATAGAGAAAAAACCCGCTTACAATAGACGCCGATGCAAAAAGATACAAGTTATTCTACATAATTCTCTCTTCAAGTTTCTCTTGAAAGGTATATTTTCCAAAAAGATATCTTCAAAAGTATATCTACTATTTCAACTCTAGCTCTATATATAATCTTGTGCCTTTACATCCATGGTCCACTTCTAACTAACTTCTAACAAACTAGTGACCTATATCCATGAAATGTGGTCAATTGGTACAAAATTGCATAAACAATTCCCAAAATGGTTATTCTTCCATCTATTGCACTATTGTGGTCCTTTGTGATAGCATGTGAGCTTGCGTAGCCTCCGCGGTGCTGCGTAACTCACTTACCCAATACCCCTACCAATAATGAGATCATGGTGGATCCCAGTCAATAACATCCACTTGAGGTGCTCTTCCTGTGTGAGGCACTTCCTTCCCAATCTATATGTATAACAATAGAATATGTGGTCATGATCTCCAACATAGTATAAAACAAAGCCTATCATGCCTTTTAGGTACCTCATCGTATTCTTTGCAGCTATTAGGTGAAAACGTCTAGGTTTAACTACATACTTACTCATGGTGTTCACAAGAAAGCATATACCTATCCTGGAATTCATCAGATACATCAACAACCCAAGAATCTATATGTACTGAGTCACATACACTAACTCTGATGATTCATCAGATAACAACTTCAGGTTGGGATCCATGGGTGTAGCCATGGATTTACAATCCAACATATCAAATATTTTTAATATTTCCACATCATAATTTCCCTGGTTGACAAATAATCCTTATGGTCTCTGCCATACTTCTAGACCTAGAAAATAGTGCATCAATCCAATGCATTTCATCTCAAATTCTTTGACGAGATTCTTCTTGCACTCTACAATATGTTTCTCATTTCTTGTTAGAAATAAGTCATCCAAATACAACAATAATATGACATTTTCATCATCCATAACCTTAAAGTAAAGATTAGGGTCGGATTTACTTTTGGTAAATCCAAATATGGGCAAGAAGCTATCTATCATTCCATACCAAGCTCTAGGATCTTGCTTCAGTCCATACATAGCCTTCTTCAACTTACATACGTAAGTCCTTCTGTCTTCAACTTCAAATCCATGTGGTTTTTCTATGTACACTTCTTCCTCAATAAAACCATTCAGGAAGGTTGTCTTCACATCCATCTACTGTAGACTCCACGTCATCATGGATGCAAGTGCCATGATGGTTCTGAAGGAAGTGTTCCTTGCTATTTCCGTAAATGTCTCATCATAATAAATTTCCTCTTTCTGAGAGAATCCTCTAGCCACAGACCTTTCCTTGTATTTCTCAATACTTCCATCATTTACATGCTTTATCTTGTAGATCCACTTGGAAGATACCGAAATATTTCCTTCTATTTTGGGAAATATATTCCAAACATCATTCTTCATTATTGATTGTTATTCTTTTATCATTGATTCTACCCATTCTTTCTTTTGTACAACTTCTTCATAACTGGTAGTTTATTGATATATAAGATCACGCATCAAAGCTACATAACTGGAAAATGGCTTAGCTATCTTGCTTACTCTTGTGGAGCCTTCTGGAGCTCCATACTTTGATCGTTCTTTTAGAATTTCTCTTACCCAACCAAGATTTTTCTTTCGTGATATATTCGTAGAAGGAGGTTCCCAAGGGTTTATCATTTCATGGTCCTCTACTGTTTCATTTTTCAGTGGAGGGTTCAAATTCTACACTTATCGGGGGTACATCTTCTTCATATAATTCTTCATGCTGGAACTTTCTACATCTCTTGAGATCTACTTCTTCGTCAAATGTTACATCCCTACTAATATCCATGTGATGGAATCATGGAATGTATATTATGAAGGATTTGGAGACTTCACAATATCCAACTAATATTCCCTTCTTTACGGAAGGGTCCATATAGGTTCTCTTTTATTTTGGAATGTGAACATATACTGGTAAATAAAATATCTTGAGATGGATCACTTCAAGCTTCTTTCCTATGAACATTTCCTCTAAAGTGTTGAATAGGGCACTATGGGATAATCTAGTTTGTACATAAAATGTTTTTCTTGTTGCTTCATCCCATATAAGCATAATGGTATCTTTATGATGTATCATTATCTTCATTGCTTCCATGATGGTCCTATTCTTTCTTTCTGC
>LPNX011012397.1:8809-35460 GCA_001517045.1 Pseudotsuga menziesii
TGCGACTTTCTCTATTGGCATCTCGCGCATATGTGCGAGTATTATGTTCAGCAGGTCGCGCATACATCTATGCGCGGGTTTCTCTTGTACAGAGTCGCGCATGATGCGCGGGTTGCTTTACTACAGACCCGTGCATATTTTCCTCAAAATTAGTTTTTAAAAACACGAGTTAATGGGATATTAGTTGTTTCATTTACCTTAATCCCATTAACTGCTATAACCTCCCTAACCTTCGAGAACTGCCTCATTTCCTTCAGATAAATAGAGGCCTTGGGGAGGGTTTTAGATATTCATACTTGGAGAGCAAAGTTATGCTGGTGGATTTTCTACAAAACCTTTGGAGCAGAGAAACTCAGAGTCCTTTGGTGACAGAGGAGTCCCTTGTTCAAACATTGGGTTGTAACCTAAACTCCCTCTATTATTGTTAATAAAGCAGATTACTTCTTCCATATTGTGTTTCATGTGTTGTGGCTTGGTAAATGTTTATATTTCATTATAATATGTGATTTGCCTAACCTGCATCTTTATATATAAATCATACTGTATATTGGAAGAATCTTTGTTAACAGGTTGAAGGAGGAACTATCCTGGAGATTGTAGAAGTTAAGAAAAGAGGAAGGAGTTAGCTTGGATCAACCTTCGTTCATTACAAGTAAGTTCCTGCTACTTCCCTATTTCCTATTTGTGCTTTTATAATCAAATTGTCTGCAAGGTCATAGTATGTTGGTAACCCCCAGACCTAGGTTATTAGGTGAATTATCCATTACAACACCCAAGATTGTCACCAAGCTGTTGTGATATATCATATTGAAATGAGAACCTCAAATGGAAATAGCAAAGGATTAGATCTTACTGATTTGAGGTGTCTGTCCTTGTCCCAGAGTTTGCTGATCTAGGGTTTGTCACAAAAAACCTAATTTTAAAAACTTGGAATCTTTCAAAACTAATTGGATAGACAGATAGCTCTCTTCAAATGGATCTGTCCAATGTACTCCTTTTCTAAAAATAGTGGAGGGAAGCTCCCAGAACAGGAAGCCCTAATTTCCAATTTCTTCTGCAGAAATGCCTATTACTATTTCTATGATATATCCAAACTTATTGATCCTATGTGTCTGCAATTTCGCACTGAGGTAACCTCATATGTCCCTGATCCAACACCATAGGTCTCATCAGAATTTGTTTCACCATTTGGGATTTATTATCCTTTTCCCAAGGTGACCTGTTACAGAACTGTTCAGAACAGCAAAGTTGTACAGCATGCCACGTGTCACTGGTTCATCTTCTGAGTCTGATATTTGGACCACCAAAATTAAAGTCTGTTCCCTTTCTGTAAAATCTTCAGAAATTCCATTTGGACCTTTGTATCCCAAGATATTGCAATTCTCCCCAGGTGTCCTGTTTATGGATGATTTCTAGAAAAGGCTGGAAACGTACTTTGAGAGATATTATATCCCAGAATATAGTGAATATGAGGCTGATTTTTGGACAAAGTGTTCATAAGGATTTTATATTCGACCCCTGAAATTTTCAGCTTTTGAGACTTCGCCAATCTCGAAATATAGCGGCTGTACCAAAACGTAGCAATTTTAGTATTTAGGGTTTCTCCTAGCTCAAGGTCAAACTAGGGTTTGACTTTCCTGGAGTTTCACCCAACCAAATTTCTTGATCCAGGTCTCTAAAATTCGGTTTTTATGAGGAGAACAATCCTATGCTGGTCTCACTCAAAAATTCCCCTTTTGTAGAAAGCCCTAATTTCCACATCGAAACTGAAAATGCTTGAAATTGAATTTCGCATCGACAGAAAGATGCACCCTTCAATGGAGAGTCATCCTAGCATACTTTTGCTGAAAATATGTGGAGGAATATCCACAAAATAGGAAGCCCTAGTTCCTGTAGCTGCACAATGTCTTCTTCTCAGGTTAGCTCTGATACCATATTAGTTTTTCAACATTTAAGCTATCATTATGTTAGGATCTTTTCACTGAGAGAATAACAAGCACAGAAATAACATAAGCACATCACAAGAGACAAGAGACACAAAGAGTTTTGATCGGGGAAACCATAAATGGAGAAAACCCCACAACTTCCTCTAAGATAGTATCACCACAAGATGTAAAACCCCAAAATAGAAAGATGCACTCCAACAGCAGTAGTCTTCTTGTCCCAGTATATTTCCTTCTCCACTAGTGCACCACACTTGAGAGAGAAAGTGATGTATTTCACAAGTGATAAATAGAGAGACTCTCACTCTCTATTTATATTCATCCATTCACTTGAATTGCCTTTTCACACGTAGGCTCAACCTAATAGTTATTACTCGAGCCTACACCTTAATTAGTGTATAATAACTCAAGTGCCCGAAAATGTGGGGACTTACCTAATGACTTGATATGACTTGATTACATTATTAATCCTCCCGATTGGAACATTGGGGCATGACCACATGACTCAAATACATAATAGAGACATCCTAGAATAAACATTGGGTTACAATATATAAGATACATAGAAGAATACATTCCGAAGTCACATATACATCAACAGATGTAGTATTCAATTAAAAGGTCATGTACAAAGATTAGTTGCAGGGAAAGAAAGATGAAAAAGTAAACACAGAGTACATAGTGCTTGATGAAATCAAAGAAAATGAAGTTCCAAAGGCACCAGAGAATTAAGAGCAGAAGCAGGTACCTAAAAATCCTGCAACTGTAAGAAAGTATACCAAGTTAAGTAGACCCCTTGAACGATTCTCTCCTTCACTATATTATTTATTGATGACTGATTCTGGTGAACCATAATGTTATGAAGAAGCAATGCAGGTAGAAACTAGAAAGAAGTGGGAGCAAGGCATCGATGAGGAGATGGACTCATTGGTAAGAAACCAGACTTGGGATCTAGTTAAGTTGCATGCAGAAAGAAAGGCATTGCAGAATAAATGGGTTTACAGGTTGAAGGAAGAAGATGGAGGCAAGAAGCGGTACAAGGATAGACTTGTTGTAAAGGGGTTTGCACAAAAGAAAGGTATAGACTTTGATGAAATATTTTCTCCTGTTGTTAAAATGACTTCAATTACAACTATTTTAAGTCTAGTGGTGGTTGAAGATTTGCATCTTGAACAGTTAGATGTAAAAACAACTTTTCGCCATGGGGATTTGGAGGAAGATATTTATATGCAACAGCCACAAGGGTATGAGGTGAAAGGGAAGGAGAATTTGGTTTGGAGGTTGAATAAGAGATTGTATGGCCTAGAGCAAGCTCCAAGGCAGTGGTATTTAAAATTTGATAACTTTATGAAAGAACAAGGCCATGATAGATGTCATTATGACCATTGTGTTTATTTCAAGAGGCTAGATAATGGAAGATATATTATCTTGTTATTGTATGTGGATGATATGCTTGTTGCAAGGTCTAACATGCAGGATATAAATGTGCTCAAAAGAAAACTAGATAAATCATTTGTGATGAAGGATTTGGGTGCTGCAAAGCAAACCCTTGGTATGAGAATAACAAGAGACAGGAAAAATCACAAATTGACATTGTCTCAAGGTGAGTACATAGAAAAGGTGTTGCAGAGGTTTAGAATGCAGAATGCAAAACCAGTGAGTACACCTTTGGTGAGCCATTTCAAAATAAGCAAGGATATGTGTCTAGAGACACAGGAAGAGATAGATTACATGTCCAAGATTTCCTATTCATCAGCGCTTGGGAGCTTGATGTATGCCATGGTGTGCACAAGACCATATATTGCACATGAAGTGGGAGTTGTGTGTAGGTATATTAATAATCTAGGTAAAGAGTATTGGAAAGCAATACAGTGGATTCTCAGGTATTTGAGAGGTACCACTTCTCATGCATTATGTTTTGGAGGTTCAGACACTGTTATACAGGGATATGTTGATGCAGATATGGCTGGTGGTAAAGACAATAGGAGGAGCACCACAAGGTATGTGTTTACTATGGGTGGAACAATAGTAAGTTGGATTTCAAAACTGCAACAAGTTGTTGCACTTTCAACAACGGAAGCAGAGTATGTTGCTGCTACAGAGGCTAGTAAGGAGATGATTTGGTTACAGAGGTTCATGGAAGAAGTGGGTAAGAAGAAGGAGAATAGTAGGCTGTATAGTGACAAACAAAGTTCCATTCATCTTGCAAAGAAATCATCCTTTCATTCAAGGACTAAACATATACAACTCAAGTACCACTTCATAAGATCTGTTCTAGATGAAGAACTGTTAAAACTAGAAAAGATACGCACTAGCCAGAATCTTGCAGACATGTTGACAAAGGGAATAACCAAAGAGAAACTGAGTTCCTGCTCATTTTCTATCATCCTTCAAGCATGAAGGTGAAAAGAAGAAATTTTCCAAGTCCAAGGTCTAGAACATAGTCCAGAAATTGTAGTAGCAGTGGAGTTGTTGTGATTAGTCTCCAAGTGGGAGATTGTTGGTTATGGAGCCTAATATTCTAGATGCAGAGATATTATTCAGTCATGTTTGTAACCTAGGTGTACTGTACACTCATTCCTCCTGCCTTGGGGTTTGAGGTAGCGCCCTAGAAAAGGGGGTTTGAGGGCAGTGCCCCCAATAAAACGGGGATTCGGGGGCGGAGCCCCCAAGATTATTTTTTTTTGAATGTGTGTTGGCCCACAGTATTGTGGACCCATGGTATTGGGTTAACCCTATAATTTTCCCATTGTATTTCCCCCATAATAGAAAGCATTGAAACACAAGTTTGTATGGTATTGTATTGTATTAGAAGAGAGACTATGAGAGCGTGAAGAGGAAGTGCAGCAGTTTTGCTGTAGGGTGTATCCCTTCATATTTTTGGATTGTAATAAAAGGAATTGCAATTTCTTTGTGGATGTATCCCATCGTTTGGGTGAACCACATTATATATGTGTCTCTCTGTAATGTTTTAATGTGTTTTGCATCTTGTTTAGTGATTTAACTGTATATTAGTTATTGCTCTGCAGTCCTGTTTTCTAACAAGCTTGCCAACTAATTTTCCTCTTGTTACAGGAGAAAGTCCAATGGAAGCCATCGACCAAGGAGTTGCAACTACTTCCCACCATGAAGAAAATATAGTTGTAGAAAATGGAGACCAATTCACTTCTTATATAAATACCTTGGTTCAACATCCTCCTATGGTTGATACATGCTTTCATCCACATATGGAAGGTCATATCGATAGTCCTGTTCCACCTAAGTATCGCCAGATGCTCCGTTTTGGAGAACTTCTACGGGGCAGAACATTGCCTCATTTGGGTTAAATAGGCCCTCTCCTGGTCAATATTCACTAGGTGAATAAGATTATAGACAAATCCAAGCCTCTATTCACCATGCATGTGATTTTCAAGAGAGAATGCAGAGATTAGATACAATCTTAGCAACCCCCATACCTCATAAAGAACCTCTTTTGGTGCTTCTTCCTCGTAATATGAATGCTTTCCCTCTTGCTGAAATTAAACCTTCTTTAGATGGTCATCCAATATATGGTGAGACTTCTCGCAATCTAGGTCAAACCTCCAATTCCTCCCATGCAACTTTGACTTCTAGCTCTGTTTCTAGTCATCCCATACTTTCTATGGCTGGGGGGGAACCTTTAGTTCCAGTAGTGTATGTAGCTTCTAACGCTGGGGGGAAACCCTTGGCACGACCTACATTACCCACTAATGGAATTGTTACTAATAATAGGAAAACCTCTACTGCATGAAAATCCATAGTATATTTCCCTCCCACAAACACAAATGTGGTAAACCCCCCTTCAAGTTCAGGTCATCCCTCGGTGGCACAACCTACAGTTCATCAACCCTCATAGGGTTATGGTTATCTACCAAATCAAATTCCTATAGGAAATATGAATTATCAACCCAACCCTATAGGAATGTCTTATATTGGAATTCCATACCCTAGGAATAATTTTACACTGTGGGTGAAACCCAACTGGTCTTATATATCGAAGATGGGAGGAATACCTATTCATACGAATGAAGGTGTCAGAGGACCACCTTCTGGTGGTCCTCCTCTTAGAGGGACTGGGGGTTCTGGTGGACCTCCTCTTAGAGGGACTGGGGGTTCTGGTGGACCTCCTCTTGGTGTTCCTAGTGATCCTAAGGGTTCTAGTGGCCCTCCTCCTGGTGGTCCTAGTGGTCTTGGGCATTCTAGTGTCCCTCCTCCTGGTGGTCCTGGGGGTTCTGATGGCCCTACTCCTGGTGGTCCTAGTGGTCCTAGGGGTTCTAGTGGCCCTCCTCCTTGTGGTATTGGTGGACCTAGTGGTTATATTGGCCCTCCCTCTAGCAGTCCTGGTAGTCCTGGTGGTCTTGGTGGACCTCCTCCTAATGGTCCTAACGGGCCTAATGGTCCTGGTGGCTCTAGCGGCTCTAACATTGGAAGTCAATATTTGGGAAGTACATCATCTCATCAAACATTTGAACAACCTATATATCAGTCAACCTATGGCCCTACTAGTGGTTACATGCCTTATCAATATTACCAGTACGTGGAACCCAATCGTCAGTTACCGTTCCTAGCAACTTTGGACTTACCTAATTTGTCCAAGTTGATTAATGACCCCATTCAACACAATCCTTCATGGCCTACAATTTGAGTAAAGTTACCATCAGACATCCCAAAATTCAATGGTAATAAGGGAGATGATCCCAAAAATCATGTTATGACTTTCCATCTATGGTGTTCGTCCAACTCCTTAATGGATGATTCTATTCGATTGAGACTCTTCTAGTGCACTTTGACTAGTACGGAAGTGAAGTGGTATATTGAACTTCCACGACACTCATTTATTGATTTTAGCGCATTGGAAACTGTCTTCCTCACACAATTTCATCTTCCCATTCATGATGAAATGGGTACATACCTTTTAACCTCTATGCATCAAAACACCTCCACACACATATTAGATCACATCCATGAGTGGAGAAGGCTCATTAAAGCTCCTATCCCGGACCAACTCTTAGCTAATTTGTTTATGAAGTCTTTGTTGCCACCTATTTCCTGATATGTGGCTATGTGCGGTGCTATCACTGAAGAGCAGGCTATTAGTCACACTCAATACCTAGATTTGGTGCATTCCCAGTCTAAAACACTGTATGACTTGATCCCTTAATCTCCTCTCCCTAGCACTTATCCTGCTAAGCCACCAGCAGAAACACTTATTGATGGGATTGTTGGTTCAATCCAACCCTCATTAGTAGTGAAACCTACCAAGAAACCCAATGCTTCTGCTACTACTCCTTCAACTCCCAAGGTTTCTGCCGAGGTGAATGCTATTCAAAGTACACAACCACTCGGTAATAATAAAAATAAAGGTAAGGGAATAAAAAAAAAACCTGGAAACCAACAAGAGAACCCAAAACCTACAACCAATGAAAATGATAAAGGGAAGAGAAAAGAAAAATATCCGTGTCTTCTGTGTAGAGGGGATCACTTCAAAAAGGAGTGTCCCCATCATGAAGAAATCAATAATTTTTTGAAAACTAACCCTACGCCAGCAGTTCTCACTGATCCTTTCCCTTCTCAGCAACAACTGATATACCACATGTCTAATCAAGGAAATTCTAGTTCTTTAAAGGAAATTCAAATGATGTCCTCAGAAACTGTTAATTTACAAACTTGAAGTCAGAATTATGACAAACCTACAGAAAAAAAGAAGATAATTCTTGTTCATATAAATATACCCCTACTGGTTCTCCCACGTCCTCGTCTAATGGTCCCCTAACTATCAAGAAACCTAATCTCGACATGATTTTTCATCCACCCAAGAGTACTCTTAGAAAGTTTTTTTTCAACCCTAATTCCCAAGCTACACAGTTTTACAACGTCGTTGAATATCTCACTCAGGAACCATGGGCAATGTCTACCTTCGAATTACTCCAAAGTTTTCCTACACAACACAAAAACCTATTAACCGCATTAGGAGCCTTAGACCCAGACAACACTAATTTGATTCATTTGAATGTCGATAACCATAATTCTAAGCTGCCTCACCAACTCGCTTTTCAAATCATGATGAAATTAGTTAGGAAAAATGTATTTATAATTGTCTTAGATGAAGGGGCTTCAAATTCAATTTTGTCCTTGTCTTATTGGAAATCTGTTGGCTCTCCTGAGCTTATGAAATCACCAAAAACCCTAAAATCCTTTGATGGATGAGCTTTCTAGCCCCATGGTATCATACCAGCACTTTACGTCGAGCTTGGGGGGAATCTGTATTCGTTCAAGTGGAAGTGGTGGATGCCCCGTTAGACTACAATCTCCTGCTAGGAAGAAATTGGTTTTATTCCATGACTGTTGTCGCTTCGATGGTATTTTGAACCCTCCAATTTTCACATCTAGGGAATATTGTAACAATTGATCATATTTATTTTGTACGTCGGATTTTACTACCCCTATGGTGAATAACATTCATATGTCAGGTCAGTCCCTTCCTCCTTACTAGTCGATCAGGATAGGCATGTTGAAGGATTCTTCCCTTATGGGGGTGTTCAGGTTGGCTCCTCCTAGCACAGAAACAGTGACAATAAATATGATTTGTTTGTTTTGTTATGATCCCAAGGGAAAAAGAGTTGTTGATTCAACCTCATTGAGTCTGCTTGAATCAATGTACAAAATTTTCCAATCCCTTTCCGATGACCACACTGATGATCTTCATCTCATGGATTTAGATCCCTACCACCTACCCTACTGGTTAGAACCCCTTCTTTCTACTCTAGATTATCTCTCCCAGACTTTTCCTTCTTACGATTCCATTATGGAGATCATGAGTACGAATGAATCTCCACAGATCCTCATTCCTCCCTAACACTAGTTCGTCAGACCATGATTTTTCATCTCTCTTTAGTATTGATATTGTCCATACTCCTCAAACTCTTGTATTGTTGCAAAACACTGAATCTGAAGGAAATATATGCAACATTACCAAAATGAATCCAATTGACATATTAGTTAATCCTAGCACTCTTGATCATGTTCATGTTGGGGAAAAACTACTCAGCAGAAGAATCTAAAGCATACATAGCACTTTTTAAGGAATTTTGAGATATTTTTTCCTGGTCCTATGAAGAAATTTCTGGGATAGACCCGTCTATCATGGTCCATGAAATCAAAACCTATCCCACAACCAAACATGTTAGGAAAAAACTAAGGATATTACATCCACAAAAGGTTGCGGCTATCAAATCCAAAATAGAAAAACTTCTAAAAGCAGGTTTTATTTATCCTATTCCCCTAACATAATGGGTTTCCAATGGTGTCCCTGTCAATAAAAAATAGGGAACTATTAGAGTCTGCATCGATTTCACAGATTTGAACAAAGCTTTTCCCAAAGATAATTTTCCAACTCCAAATATCGACTAGATGATCGAAAACTATGCTAGAGGCATCATGTTCTTGTTCATGGATGGATTTTCTAGCTATAATCATATCGAGATATTTCCCGCTGATCAACACATGATGACATTTATTTTCCCATGCGGAACTTTTGCATATAGGAAGTTACCTTTTGGCCTGAAGAAGACTGGAGCTATATATCAGCGTGGTATGTCCTATGCGTTTCACAATGTTAAACATATTGTGGAACCCTACCTTGAAGACCTCCCAGCTCATTCATAGCGATGGGAGGACCACCCTGGTGATCTTAGGGATATTTTCTAAGATGTCATCATTATAATATATATCTCAATCTACATAAATGTGTTTTTTGCATTAAGATGGGACATCTTGATCCAGATGGAGATCGGTGGCCACCCACCTATTCCACTAGCCCAAAACAATTGTCCATTGTGGTAGTTTCCTAGTTATTTTTCTACAGTTTTTTAGGTCCTAAACTTCTGGGGCCATTTTGAGGCCCTAAATGACGTTTTTTTGAGATTTGGGGCCAAATGGTTTCCATTGAAATGCATTTTATTGACCAAAAGTTTTAAATCTTAGACAGACCTTTCCAACGAGCTATTGAATTCCCAAATCAGAGATAGTATCCAAAAGTTATGACCCCGGGAAGTTGACTGTTCAACTTACCACCTTAGGGCCGCAAAATTTATGACGGTTCATCTTTTAGGGTTACGTTTTGGAATTTTGGGGTTCTCACCTCATTCGTATTATAAATAGGCCCCTTTGGCCTCATTTTTTATTCAGCTTGGCACGAATGAGCATAGCAGCCACATCTCTTCTCAGAGATAGCTACCACCATTCTAGCAATTGTATTACAGTCTATTCTATTTCCGCCATTTAATAGAATGTGTTTACTATATCTTTGTTATCTTTGCAAAATGTCTGTTATTATGATTCTATATATGTTCTTTCATTTCGTTCATGCATAAATCCGGATCAGTGGTATCAGAGCAATCTTCTCTTTGATTGTTTCTTGGTGCATGTCCCCGACGAGGTCTGAGTATAGAGAGTTTGGTATCGAACTAGTTTCACTTGATCATTCTCACCGTCCCGAACAACCTCCCATGGCGAAAGAAAAGAGAGATGACAGAGTAGGAGATCCTATTAAGTTGTTGCTCGAGGAATCCCTCAAGCAACAGAGGAACAAGATGATGGATGGTTTCACCCAAATCCTTCCACGAATGCCGACATCAGCAAGTGCATCTTCAACAAGTAGCCGGTTTGGGGATGCAACTCCCTTCAAGGTACAAGTTAACTTTGATATTCCTTTATTTGAAGGCAATATCAATGCAGATGCCCTAGATAATTGGTTGAATGTTCTAGAATGGTATTTCTCTGTCCACAATTTTTTCGATAGAGAAAAGATCACCTTTTTGCTCCTTAAGGCAGTCCCCCATGTCCAAAATTGGTGGGGTACTTATTGTGAGAAAAACTCATCAGACGAGTCTGGAATGTTTGAAACAAATCCCACTTGGGCATCTTTCATAGATGTCATCAGGGAATAGTATTACCCTGTGGGAAACTATGATGACCAGTACACAAAATGAACCATTCTACGTCAACAAAGGGACCAGACGGTGTTGGAGTACACCAACAAATTTCATACCTTGTGTACAAAGCTGAGTATCAAGGACTCTGAGTGACACCTAATTCTGAAATATCACAATGGTCTACATCAGTACATCCGAGCTGAGATGGAATTCCTTGACATCTCTTCACTTGGATCCGCCTATTGGTATGCTGTCAAAATTGAGCAGAAATTTCAACAAAAGAACAAGCGAGACTCTGGACCTGCAAATCCACAGTAGAAGCAAGGCGAGGGAAACCCTGGCCCGTAGAACATAGTAAAAGAAAACAACAACCAGTCCCCACCACAAGCAAAGAAGAGGGATGGAAGGACAAAGAAGGACACTAGTAAGTGGTGCGAATTTCATAAAATCCCTTAGCACAACACTGATGAATGTCACTCAAAGCAGTCATTAGTAGCCGAGATCAAATATTCAAAATCAGATCCTGATTCTGATTCTGAACCCAATTCCATAGCCACATACAATGGTAGGTAGATCATTGATGCAGACCCCACTACCAATATTGCTACCACACAGATTCAACTAGAGGATCCTGAAGAGTCAGAGGCATAGGAGCACCTATTCCACTCGCAGATGTGGGTGAAGGGGATGCCTCTACATTTTGTTGTTGACAACAGCAGCCAAAAGAACCTGATCTCAGCAGAAGTCATCAAGAGATTGGAGCTTTCGACAACACCACACCCGCAACCTTACAGCATCGGTTGGCTAAGCCAAGGATAAGGTATTCGCATTACTCAAAAATGCCTCCTACCATATGCCATCAAGCCTTAAAAGATGAGGTACTATGTGATGTGGCCCCACTTGAAGTCTGTGATGTTCTTTTAGGAAAACCATATATGTGGAAGCGTCATGCTGTATATGAGTCGCAACCTCGCAGTTTCATTGTTGCTTTGGGAGGAAAAATATATCGAATACCAGAGACCATTGCACCTAACAAAGTCTCTCAAGGTAGGAAGATAAGCTCCCACATCAAAAAATTATTCCTCCTCACAATTGAATCTGAAGGAGAACATAAGATCACAGAGACCTCCACACCCTCTGCACAGGGTGTCTTTGCTCATCAAACACAAGAAGAAGATAGAACCATTGTTTTTTCATCTATCCGAGTACCTCTAAAATGCAAGGCCATGCATTCAAGGTGCTCATCCAGAAAAAAATAATCCATACAACAATTACAACATTCTCGAGATGTCAAAGAAAGGAAGCCTCTTCACTTTAACAAATGTCGCACCAAGAGATCAACTCAACACACAGTTCAAGATATGATACGAGATTCGACACAATGGAGACCATTTATTCCTAAAAAGGGAGGATTGATTCAGATGGATATCGGTGGCCACCCACCTATTCCACTGGCTCAAAACAATTGTCCATTGTGGTAGTTTCCTAGTTAGTTTTATACATTTTTTCAGGTCCTAAACTTCTGGGGCCGTTTTGAGGCCCTAAACAAAGTTTTTTGGAGACTTGGGGCCAAATGGTTTCCATCAATATGTATTTTATTGACCAAAAGTTGTAAATATTAGACAGACCTTTCCAACGAGCTATCAAACACCCAAATCGGAGATCGTATGCAAAAGTTATGACCCCGGGAAGTTGACTGTTCAACTTACCACCTTGGGGCCACAAACTTTATGACAGTTCATCTTCTAGGGTTACGTTTTGGAATTTTGGGGTTCTCACCTAATTCTTATTATAAATAGGCCCCTTTGGGCTCATTTTGTATTCATCTTGGCATGAATGAGCGTAGCAGCCACATCTCTTCTCAGAGATAGCTACCACCATTCTAGCAATTGTATTACAGTCTGTTCTATTTCCGCCATTTAATAGAATATGTGTTTACTATATCTTTGTTATCTTTGCAAAATGTCTGTTATTATGATTCTGTATATGATCTTTCATTTTTTTCATGCATAAATCCAGATCATGTCTGCTAGGTTTTGTGGTTTCTAAGGATGGCATCCGAACAGATCCATCGAAAATTGCAGCTATTTTATCCCTACCAGCCCCAACCAATCTTGTTCAACTCCAAAGTTTGTAGGGGAAGGAAAAATTTCTCTGCTGTTTCGTGTGCAATTTTGTAGAGAAAACATATGGCTATATGTGTCTCCTCAAGAAGGACACTCCATTCTTTTGGGATGAACAAGCCCAATGTACCTTCGATAATATTAAGCACGCTCTGACCCATTCACCCGTGATACACCCTCCACATTATTCAAAGGATTTTCTCTTATACATTGCTGCCTCCACTACTACCATCGGGATGGTTTTGGTGCAGGAAAATCCCGACCGCCAGGAGCACATGATCTATTACACCAGTAAGAACCTCATAGATTCTGAAACTCAATAATCATGTGTAGAGAATTTAGTATTAGCCACAGTCACTGACGTACAAAATTTTTATCACTACATCTTACTCTACACTACTATCCTATTGGCAGATCAGAACCCTATCTATTACATCCTGACTCGTCAGTTGTTGGGGGGGGAATATTCCTTATGGATAGTCATCTTACAGGAATTTGACCTTGAATTTTACAAGGCCACACCAAAGAAATCCTTGGTCTTTGTTGAGCTAATGTGTGATCTTCCCTATGCTTCAATGGATTCTAAGCCTGGTGATTCATTCTTGTATGAATTTTTGTTCCTGATAAGCACTACTGATCTGTGGTATGGATATTTAATCATTTATCTCTAGACACAAAGATTTCATCCCACTCTATCCCATGATGATCATTGTTATATCCATCACCACGCAAAATACTACCTTATCCTGAATGATACTTTGTATAGGCATGGTATCGATTCCGTTATCCGACAATGCCTTACTCATGAAGAGGCTAAACAAGTTCTGAATGACTGCCACTCTGGAGCATGAAGCGGTCATCTCTCTCGGATGGCTATAGCCCAAAAAATCCTTCGCGTTGGCTATTTCTAGCCTTCAGTCTTTAAAGATTGTGATGTGGCTATTAAGAAATTCCCACCCTGCCAACATTTCTATCCAAAAAAGCACACCCACCCTGCTCCTTTACACCCCGTCATTGTCATTAGCCATTTTTCCAAATGGGGGACCGATTTTATGCATTGTAAGCCTACCTTAGCTGGGGGGCATGGTTACATCATTGTAGCTATTGATTATTTTACAAAATGGGCTGAGGCTATGCCTACATATGCAGAGGAT
Organism: Pseudotsuga menziesii; assembly: GCA_001517045.1. Classification (NCBI taxonomy): domain Eukaryota; kingdom Viridiplantae; phylum Streptophyta; class Pinopsida; order Pinales; family Pinaceae; genus Pseudotsuga; species Pseudotsuga menziesii. The sequence goes on from LPNX011012397.1 coordinate 22,981, forward strand.
GTTAATATTTCTGCCCTCTTTCTGTTCAATCACATGATAGTAAGATTCATAGTATCGCAGTCTATAGTTACTGATCAGGGATCACATTTCTAGAATCAGATGATGGAAGAATTGAGTGCCAATAAAGGTTTTCTTCATGAAAACTCAACACCCTATTATCTGCAAGCTAATGTTCAAGTAGAGGCCATTAATAAAGTTTTAAAAACCATGTTGCGACGGATGGTTGGATATCAAAAATCCAACTGGCACCACATCCTCTTCCCTGCTCTTTGGGATTATAGGACTTCAGTAAAAATAGCTACTGGTTTTACACCCTTCCAATTAGTTTACAGACTAGAAGTTGTCTTGCCTATTCAGTGTCAGATTCCATATTTGAAACTTGTCATTCAACTTCTCCCAAATACCTCTATCGAGGAATAAAGATTCATATACTTGAACAATCTTGAAGAAACTAGATGAGATGCTTCCTTAGCCAATGAGGCACATAAGAAATGCTCAAGGCACAGTATGACAAGTCTATCCAACCACGCATTTTTAATGAAGGTGACCTAGTTCTGACCTACGATCAGAGACATGACAAGCTAGGGAAAGGGATGTTTGAATAAATGTGGTATAGTCCCTTTGTCATTTCAAAACTTTTAGAGGAAGGGGATTATGAGCTCATAGACTATGATAGGAATCCCCTTCAAGAAACCTCGCATTGGGTTGTACCTGAAGAGGTACTATGCCTAGATCATTCATGTATGGTACCTTGTATATATGTACATTGTTTGACATTTTTAGTGTGTGTTTTAGTATTTTCAATATGGTTTTGAGTTTAGTGTCCAAACTGTTTATACCATGTTTTGGTTATACAGAATAGATGACTTTTTATGGTCGCTCATGGTGCTTTCTGCCATGCTTTGAACCTTGCCTCAGCTGCATGGGTTATCTATTCCCCAGTTCATGATTTGGTTAGTTCTATAGTGGTTTGTATAATTTGGTCCAACTACCAACAATATTTGTAAGTATCATGAAGCCATAGGTCTACTGACTGAGGCTACAAGCTCAAAGCATTTGTGATTTGGTAGTTTTCATGGACTCCCAATTTGTGGTTTGTCATTTGAACCATGTCTACACCATCAGGAACCCAATGCTTCTCCATCTCTTCCGGAGAGTACATTTGTTGGAAAGGTCATTTAAAGTAATTAGTTATAGGCATATCCCTAGGGTAGACAATGCAGCTACTGATTTGTTAGCAAACTATATCCTAGACTGCTATACTACTCATACATAACCTGAAAATCAAACATGGTTCATCATAATGTAAATAAACAGTATAAGAGACATTAAACTCATGTAAATACATTTTTCATTTGGAACATATAAACACTAGAAATAAAAGTCTATATATATATATGAAAACTTTTTTACAAAAATAGGTCACGAGACCTCATCTGAAGCACTCTGGTTTTCAGGCAGTACAAAATCATACAAAATCCTGAAGCTATATCAGCTTTCAGTAATACATCATGCAGGATTATCTAGTGATGATCGTGATATCATATCACAACCTGTACTACTTTGTGTAGAAGTCAGCTAAAGTGGCTCTACATGCCTGGAGTGTGGCTCTAATACCTCATGGGGAGGTCATCGACCGATGCATCAAGTATATCTAGAGTCAACCTCTCCAGGTTTTCCTCTAACTCCCCCATTGGGTCATCACCCCATTGAACAAGCCGAGCTCCCGCTCACCTGTCTAGTGGGGAAGATCCCCCAGGTCATCCTATTCCAACATCTACATGAAGATATTTATGTCTCTTTACTACACATAAAAAATAAAAAAACATTAAAATACAAAAACACAAATTGCCATTTTAGGGTTTTGTTTCTTACCAATGTCTCCCCACTGTGCACCAGGTGGAAGTGGTAGGTCAGGGTCACCCTTGAATTCAGTACCCGCATACACATAATCCTCAATCATGAGGATTTGGTCATAAATATGCCATTCGAAATAGTCAAAAATTAGGCTTACTAAATCTAGTCAAATCCCCCATAGGTGCATAAAGCAGTTTCCAAATCTATGAATATGCTCACAAATTTTATAATTCAAGTGGGAAAGATAAAGAGGGATGAAAATAAAACTCATACATTCTTTTATTTATAGAAAAGGAGGGAGGATTATGTGGAAAAAAAACAAGTCAACTACACCTAGTCTAGCTTTTCCTTTTTCCTTAAATCATAATAAAACAAGGTAGCTTTTCAGAAAAAGTAGATATGCACTTTAGAGGATATGGAATAAAGTAGTCATTCTAAATTGGGTTTCCATGATGTTTCCAAATAATTCCATGACTCAGTTTTATCATGTGTTGACTTCTAGGACTTGTAGAAGGCAACTAGCATAGAATGGAATCTAGGAAACTAGGTAATAAGACATAAATAATTAAATTAATGTCTAAGGTAGGTAACTATGGGTTGATTATTCTAACACTCCCCGTTAAGAATGAATTTATGAGTAAATATTAGAAAACTATAGGGTCTATCAATAAGTCTTAGTCACCCTTTACATACTGCTTGTCCATACAACCAACGAAAGAGGCAAAAACACAGTGGGAAAATACTCCCTTAAACATGGACAAGAAAAACAAAATTTTGGAACTCTTGTCATTAATCATGCTTCGCAGCATGATCAGAAATCCCCAGTAGTGATTTGATATTGCTTAAGGTATTATCACAAAACACTTTGGTGAAGATGTTTACTACTTGTTCTAAAGATGCACAGAAGAGTAGATCAGTGGTGCCATCATGCACAAGCTATCTGATGTAGTGCATATGGATCTCAATGTGCTTGGTTCCATATCTATGAAATAGATCATTGAAGATTTGAATTGTGCTCTAATTATCATAGTAGATAATAGCTGAAAACTCTGATTCTAAACCACATTCTCCAAGTATCCCCTACAACCACAAACATTGAGTTGTTGCATTTACAACTCCTCTATACTCTGCTTCTGTAGATGAGAGTGCTATGGAACTCTGCTTCTTGCTTAACTAGCTGATTGGTCCTTCTACAAGCATGAACACATATCCTGATGTAGAATTCAATATATTTTTTCACCTGTCCAATCATTGTTAGTAAACCCAATCAAATCAAGATCAGATTTTGCTCTGTAGAAGATCCCATGAGTTCTTGTTCCTTGAAGAAAGTTTAGGATCCTTTTGGATGCTCTCTAGTGGATCTCATGAGGCTGATCCATGTATCTATAAGCCACACTAAATACATAATATAGATCAGGTCAAGTGTGTGTACGATAAAGAAAACACCCATTCAACTACCTATACAGTGTATTATTTACCATAGGAGAAGAACCTGCTTCTTCAATCTTAACTCCCGAAAGGAAGGGATTCTTTCTTGGATTTCAACATTTCATGTTGAACTTGTTCAAAAAATCCACAACATACTTGTACTGATGTACTTTTATTCCAGGTTGGGATTGAGCAATTTAGAGACCCAAGAATTGGCTCAGCAATCCCAAATATGTCATAGAAAATGCATGGTTCATTGCATCCTTTAAGGAGGAAATATATTTATTTGAACTTCCTCTAATAAAAATGTGATCCACATATAAGAAAATAATCATCAAAAACCATGAATCACCTTCAAATAGACATTAGGATCATACTTTCATCGAACAAAACTCAGTGATAGCAAAAAGCCATCAATCTTGGCATACCAAGCCCTGGGGGCTTGCTTGAGCCCATACAATGATTTCTTTAACCTGCACACTAAATATGGATTAGAAACAAACCATTCAGGTTGCTACATGTAAATATATTCAATGACATCTCCATTTATAAAAGCACACTTCACATCCATGTGATGTACCTCCCACTTCTTCGAAGTTGCAATGGCTAGAGATAGCCTTATGGATTCCATCTTTTCCACTGGTGCAAAGGTTTCATTGTAGTAAATACCATGTACTTGTGAGTATCCCTTGGCTACCAATATTTCCTTATAATTCAAATTTGAACCATCAGCAGAAAAATTAGTCTTGAAAACCCACTTACATAGAACTAGCTTCCTCCCTGGGGGGAGATCAACCAGTTCCCAAGTGTTGTTCTTCTGGAGTGAGATGAATTCTTATTTTATGGATGTTTTCCATATTGGATCATGTACTATATATTCATATGTTTGTGGATATTATTCAACCATCAGATATCACTTCTCAGCAAATAGAGGATCTTTCACACAAAGGGCACTCTCAAATTGAGATCTAGTCCTCCTAGTGTCACTAGGATTTCCAGCTAGTTCCCCAGCTGCTTGAACGGTATTTGATGACCATTTTGGTCTTGTAGGACTATCAGGATCTGCAATCAAATCATCATTATCAGACATAACATAATCATCAAACTCATTAGTCTCTTCACTTACATCAATGGATCTCGTGGTGAACAAGACTCTCCAACTTCAACTACTACTAAAGGCTCTTCTTGGAACTGAACACTTCTTTCAATGAAATATTTGTTAGTGCTCAATTTGATCATATTTTACCCTTTTTAATATTCATAATAGCCAAGAAATAGGCACTCTTTTATTTGGGGCTTCAAATCCTTCCTCTTTCAGTTGGAATTCTAGCCCAATCCTTTGAGCCAAAAATCTTGAAATGGGTCACATATGGCTTATGCCCACTCCAAGATCCGAAAGGAGTCATACCATCAATATGCTTATGAGGCACAATATTCTAGATGTAGGATGCATAGTTTATAGCCTTGGCCCAAAAATTTGGTGGCAAATTCTTAGCCTCCATCATCCAGGTTGCCATCTCCTTCAGTGATCTGTTCTTTCTCTTAGCAATACCATTTTATTGTGGTGTGTAAGGGGTTGAATGTTGCATCTGAATACCTGGATATTTGCAATAATAAATGAACTTAGAATTGAAATACTCACCACCATTTTCATATCTAAGGATCTTGAGTTTCCTCCCAGACTGGGTTTCAATCAAGGCTCTAAAGACTTTGAAGAGGTCAAAAACTCCAAACTTATGCTTTAGGAAGTGAACCCAACAATACCTGTAAAAGTAATCTATGAAGGTCAGTTCATATTTGGCTTGACTCATGGACATATGAGGGAATGGACCATCAATGTCACTATGTATCAGCTCAAGAGGTGCATAGGTTCTCTCATGACTAGCTTTCTCATACTTGTGCTCTAGGTGTTTTCCTAGGATACAACCTTGATAGACCCCCTTAGAAAACTTGATCTTTGGTAACCATATGACCATATATTTTTCACTCAAAAATCAGAAATATACTTGTAGTTAATATGGACGAATATTTCATTCCAAATATTGCTAGCTTCATTAGCATGAATCAGAAGAGCAGAGGGCTCTAAGTAGGGTAGAAAATGTTAAAACTTGTATACCTTCGAAGTGTGATCTACAACACCTTTTTCTATGAATTTACCATTCGAAATCTCAGTGAATTAAACATCATTAGGGGATAAGGTGACCTTATTTGGAGACCCAGTATGAGTCATCTGATACACTGACAAGAGATTAGAGGAAATACCTGGAACATACAACACATTATTGAACTTACCATGGTCAAGATCAATCCTTCCCTTCCCCAAATTTTCAGTGAGAAAGTCATCTCCCAAAACTATTGGTGGACCTTTCGACATGTCAAGAGAGGAGAATGTCTCTTTTGTTGAAACCATATGTCTAGAAGCTCCAGAGTCTATGATGAAGCTAGGTGAGCTTGATGTTCCAACAACCAAGGCATGTACTCTCTCTCTCTGTCCTTTGAATTTGAACATCCTTCCCTCTTCTTTGAGCAATCATGAAGGGATATGTTATTATTCTCCAGGATTTGGGTCAACATGTCAATTTTCTTCTTCATACAAGAGCTCTCAGGATGATAACCCTTACTACAGTATGTGCACTTGGTCATTTCTCCCGTGTTCTTCTTCTTCTGGGAGTTCTTCTTGGAACCTTGGGGATCCTCTTGAGACTTGTTCTTGTCTCTCTTTTGCTCAGGTGGATTTTTAGATTTTTTCTTTATTTTTCAATCCACCCTTGAATCTACAACAACCAAATATTGGTCTTTTGAAGGTTTGATGGTGCCCATCATAACCAACTTATCTTGCTCCTATGTGAGGGATTTCATGAACTCTGGAAGCTTAGGAATCTTCCAAGATCGAGCTGTCAACTTGGTGGCATGGAAGGTAAAAAAAAACACTGAATATTAAGAACCAAGCTTAGAGATTATGGCCAAAACTAGTTTATCTTCCTTCTTTTCGATCCCACATTGTTTCAACTGCAAAACAAGGTCCTTAAACTTGGAAAAGTAGAGTTGCAATGATTTGAAGCTCCTAGGACTCAAGGAGATCTACTCATTCTCGATTTGATTTCCTCTCATCTCATATGTATTTTCAAAAATCTCTTCTATCTTCTCCCACACTTCATTAGGTGATGTCAATCCATCAAGATGGAAGAGGAGGTCTCTTGAAATGCTCAAACATAAAAGACCATAGGCCTTATCCTCTTGTTGTGCCATTTATTTTTCTCTATAGTTGCATTGGGCTATACCTCAATTTCCATAGTCACACTATAGAGAAATTTCACTCTCAAAAATATCTCCATCTCAGCTTTCCACTAAAAGAAATTGAATGGAGTCGAGATGATCTTCTGAGATTGGTCCATAGCTCAAAAACTGTGCCCTCTAGTCAGCAAAATGCACTCCCAGTCAAGATGTCAAACCTACAATATCAATAAGGAAGTATATAAATTGATTTAAAAAGTCTCTAATACCATGTGGAAATTGAACCCAAGAGATAGAACAATTACACTCACAAAATTTCTAATCAAACATGCAAAATTCACACCAAAGGAGACTGAAATTGGAGCATAACACTAATCTGTATTCAATAAGTGTACAATATCCAAACTTGTGAAGTAATAGGCTGCTGCAATATATAATTACATGAGAGAATAAAATGCATAAATATGTCATTCAAAATAGTCAAAAAGTAGGCTTACTAAATCTAGTCAAATCCCCCATAGGTGCATAAAGAAGTTTCCAAATCTATGAAGATGCTCACAAATTTGCTAAGTAAAGTGGGAAAGCTAAAGAGGGATGGAAAGAAAAATCATACATGCTTTTATTTGGAGAAAAGTAGGGGGGATGATGTGGTCAAAAAACAAGTCAACTACACCTAGTCTACCTTTTCCTTTTGCCTTAAATCAGAATAAAACCAGGAAGATTTCTAGAAAAAATAGATATGCACTTTGGAGGATTTGGAATAAAGAAAACATGCTAATGGGTTTCCAGGATGTTTCCCAAGTGCTCCTTGACTTAGGTTTAGCATGTGTTGACTTCTAGGACTTGTAGAAGGAAACTAGCATAGAATGGAATCTAGGAAACTAGGTAATAAGACAAAAATAATTAAATTAATGTCTAAGGTAGGTAACTATGGGTTTATTATTATAACATAGCCAGTGGAAAAATGGAGCCCCAAACTTCACTTTTCCCTTTCCTACCCCCGTGCGGGCCATGATCCTAACCCACCTTAGCATATGAGGGTCTCTCACCCTCAGCTTAGTAAATACCACTTGGGGCCTCAGATGAGGGACCTACTCAAAGGAGAAACAGGCTAAGATGGATCCATAGCTAAAATGTTTTAGCTCTCCTTGCCGACACTTGGCCAGCTGGTCCTTGAAGATCAGATGTAATGCTTCTTCCTAGTTAAATATAGTATATACCATGGCCTAGATAGCATATATCATGTGTGATTTGTAATCTTGATGAGGTCCTTGGCTCCTAGACAACCTCTTCATAGTGAAAATAATTGTACGAAGAGGATCGTCCACCACTTCCTTAATTGGGATTTTATTCCTAGACATTCGAGTATCGGTTATGTAGTAGTGGTTTATTAACTCCTAGGTGGTCACATCCCCTCCATGGGAACCAGCCAGTGAAATAGGAGCACCTCGTCTGGATAATCCTGTCAAGAAGTAGATATCCTCTACCTCAATATTCAGCACATGGGATCCCACCTCGAAATATTGCTGCTCCATGTTCCACATATGAAAGATATACTCCAAAAAGCGTTCATGGGACACCATTCTAGGAGTGCAGAATAATTTTAGGATTCCACAGTCCCTCAATGCATCTATACACCCTGCATTTCTCTCGACAAATGCATCATCATCATCGTGTTTTCGTTCTTTCCATATGACCATTTTTTATTGGTTGGAACCTGCCAAAAACAATCAATGGGCTAATTAGAAACATAAGCAATCACCAAAATCAGTTAGAAACTCCCATTTTTGCTTTCCCATTCAACTTTCCCCACTCACGGTTGGCATTTCCTGAGCTCCATTTGCACAGAGCAGTGGCACCGCTTGAGTGAAACTTAGCATGTGCAGTTCTTATCAAGCACAACCTGTCCCATAAGGGGCGAGAGTGGTTCCCATATTTTTGTTTTAGGGATGGACTAAGACTTCCCCAAAAAACCCCAAAATAAAAAATGAATGCATTAAAAGTAAATTCTAGGGTTTAGACATTTACCTGGCTCTGAAGGCACTCGAGTTGAATGGTGGAATCTTCTGGAATCATTGACTGGATATCTGGCCCAATTTTCTCCCAAATACTCTCACCAAGTGGTAAATAGTAAAATGATTTTATTTTTTACCATTCCAATGACTTTTATATATATTTTTAGGGTTTTTATGTGTTATGTCATATTTCAAAAAATCATTATTACATAAACGCCTATTTATATAGTTCATTAAAGTCATTTTTGGAGAGATTAATGATCATTTTTTAGCCTTACAGGAGTAAAAATAGGGACAATAAAGTCTATGGGGAGTTTGTTTTTGAATTTTCGTACTTCCATAAAACAGAAAAAGACCCCGAGCATTTGTTTCGACACTTTGGTCACACTCTTAGAACTCAATATCAAAGTTCCGAGTCTTTTTCTGATTCTTTTTAGGCTCTGAAAAACTTATCATTGAGAGAGAGAAACCTAATGGATTCTCCTTTAATATCTTTTTAGACTCCCTAAATATGAAAATATTGTCAACTAATTTTCTATGGAAATTGAACCCAGTGATAGAACAATTTTACTCACAACAATTATCAATTGTACATGCAAAATCACTCACAAAAGAGACTGAATATGGAGCTGAACACTAAACTGTATTAACTCAGTGTACAATAGCCAACCCTATAACATGATAGGTTGCTGCATTAAATAATTACATAATGTATTTGAATGCATGAGTAGGCAATTCGAATCTAGTCAAAAGTAGGCTTACTAAAATTAAGCAATTCCCCCATAGGTGCATAAAGTAGTTTCCAAATCAGCTAAGGAGCTCACGAATTGGAAAAAGAACTTAGGAAAGCTAAAAGGTGATGGAAGGACAAATCATACATGCTTTTCATAGGATAAAAGAGTGGAGGATGTGGAGGACAAAAAACTAGTTAACCTCACCTAGTCAAACTTTCGCAATTGCCTTAAAGCACTGAAAAAATAGGCAATAAAGCAGAAAACGCAGAAGGGCACCTAGGAGGCCAGGAATAAATCAGAATTGATTCCTTGAGGTTTCCCAAGTGCTACATGAGTCAAAATAGGCAATTTTGACCACTATGGATAGGCAAATGACAACTTGCATAAGGTGGAATCATGAAACTAGGCAAATAAAACAAAAATGATTAATTTAATCTCTAAGGTAGCTAACTATGGATTGATTATTATAACACCCCCCCTTAAGCTTGACTTATGAGTAATATATCAGAAAATTATAGGGCCTAGCAACAAGGCTTAGTCACCCTTTACATACTGCATGTCCATTTAAACAAGGAAAGAGGCAAAAACCACATGGGAAAATCCTCCCTTAAACATGGACTGTAAAACAAAATTTGGAAATATTTTCTTCACTCATGCTTCACAGCATGATCAGCAATCCCCAGTAGTGATTTGAGATTGCTGAAGGTCTTCTCACAAAATGCTTTGGTGAAGATATCAGCTACTTGTTCTGAAGATGAACAGAAGAGTAGGTGAATGGTGCCATCATGCACAAGCTCTCTGATGTAGTACATATGGATCTCAATGTGTTTGGTTCTCTGCTTCTGAACTGGATCATTGCAAATTCGAATGGTAATTCGGTTATCATAGTAGATGGTAGTTGAGTACTCTGATTCGAAGCCACACTCTCCAAGTAACCCTTGCAACCATAAACATTGAGTTGTTGCATTTACAATCCTCTGTACTCTGCTTCTGTAGATGAGAGTGCAATGGCACTCCGTTTCTTGCTTGACCAGCTGAGTAGCCCTTCTGCAAGCATGAGCACATATCCTAATATGGACTTTCTATCTGTGCTATCACCTGCCCAATCACTGCCAGTAAACCCAATCAAATCAAGATCATATTTTGCTTTATATAAGATCCCATGTGTCCTTGTTCCCTGAACAAAGTTAAGGATCCTTTTGGCTGCTTTCCAATGGATCTCATGAGGCTGATCCATGTATCTAGAAGCCACACTTACTGCATAATAAATATCAGGTCTAGTATGTGTAAGATACAACAAACATCCAATCAATTGCCTATACAGTGTATTGTTTACCATAGGTGAAGAATCAACTTCTTCCAGCTTCACTCCTGAAAGGAAAGGAGTCTTGCTTGGCTTGCAATCCTTCATTTTGAATTTGTTCAGCAAATCCAAGGCACACTTGGACTGGTGCACCTTGATTCCATCTTTGGTTTGAGCAATCTCAAGCCCCAAGAATTGGCTTAAGAGCCCCAAATCTGTCATGGAGAAGGCTTGGTTCATTGCACCCTTCAAGGAAGCAATCTCATCCTTTGAGCTTCCTGTAATGAGAAGGTCATCAAGATATAACAAAATTATCATTAATGAACCATTAATTAACTTCAAATAGACATTTGGATCTGATTTTCACCGAACAAAATTCAGTGATAGAAAGAAGCTATCAATCTTGGCATACCAAGCCCTAGGGGCTTGCTTTAGCCCATACAATGACTTTCTCAACTTGCACACAAGAGATGGGTTAGTAAAAAATCCTTTAGGCTGCTGCATGTATATATCTTCAGTGAGATATCCATTCAGGAAGGAACACTTTATATCCATGTGATGTACCTCCCATTGCTTTGAAGCTGCAATGGCTAAGGCTAGCCTGATGGAGTCCATCTTTGCCACTGGTGCAAAGGTCTCATTGTAATCTATGCCATGAACCTGTGAGTAGCCCTTGGATACCAATATGGCCTTGTACTTCAGAGGTGAACCATCAGCAGCAAATTTGGTCTTGTACACCCACTTACACTGAACTAGCTTCCTCCCTGGGGGAAGATCCACTAGCTCCCAAGTGTTGCTCTTCTGGAGTGAGCTGAACTCTTCCTTCATGAATTCTTGCCATATTGGATCTCCTGCTACATATTCATATGTCTAAGGATCTGATTCCACCATCAGATATCATTTCTTAGCAAACATAGGATCCTTCATGCACAGACCACTCTCAAATTGAGATCTAGTCCTCTGAGGGTCATTGGGATTCCCAACTAGCTCTCCTGCTGCATGAAGTGTCTTGGCTGCCCATTTTGGCATTGTATATATTTTAGGATATGCAATAAATTCATCACTATCAGACATATCGGAATCAGCATGTTCAACAATCTCTTCACTTACGTTCAGAGGTTCTAGTGGTGAAGAGGCTTCTCCCACTTCCACTGCTGCTAGGGGTTCTTTTTGAAACTGAACACACCTTTCAATGAAGGATTTGTTTGTTCTCAAATTTATCATCTTTTACCCTTTTGAATATTCAGAGTACCCAACAAATAGGCACTCTTGGATTTGGGGCTGCAAAGCCTTTCTCTTTTTTTTTGGAATTCTAGCCCAAGCCCTTGAGCCAAAAATCCTGAAATGGGTCACATCTGGCTTGTGCCCACTCCATGATTCAAAAGGATTCATACCATCAAGATGTTTATGAGGCACCCTATTCTAGATATAGGCTACATATTTGATAGCTTTGGCCCAATACTTTGGTGGCAAAGTTTTGGCCTCCATCATGCATGTTGCCATCTCCTTCAGTGATCTGTTCTTCCTCTCAGCAACACCAATTTGTTGTGGTGTGTAAGGGATAGAATGCTGCATCTAAATACCTAAATCTACACAATATTTAATAAAATCAAACTTGATATACTCACCACTATTGTCAGATCTGAGGACCTTGAGTTTCCTCCCAGACTGGTTTTCAACCAAAGCCTTAAAGACTTTGAATAGGCCAAAACCTTCAGACTTGTGTTTCAGGAAGTAAACCCAGCAATACCTGGAAAATTCATCTATGAAATTCAATGCATATTTGGCCTGAATCATGGACATATGATGGAATGGGCCAGAAACATCACTGTGGATCAACTCGAGGGGTGCAGAGGTTCTCTCATGACTAGCTCTCTCAAATTTATGCTCTGGGTGTTTTCCTAGGATA
>LPNX011012397.1:35542-58048 GCA_001517045.1 Pseudotsuga menziesii
TATCTTTGGTAACCCTATGACCATATCTTTTTCACTAAGATCAGAAAGATACTTGTAATTTAGGTGGCCAAATATTTCATGCCAAAGCTTGCTTGCTTCATTAGCATGAATCAGAAGAGCAGAGGGGTTTGAGTAGGGTAGGAAGTGTGAGAACATGTATACCTTCTGAGTATGATTTGCAACTCCTTTTGCAATGAATTTACCACTTGAGATATCTGTGATCTCAACTTCATCATGGGAGAATATGACCTTCTTTGGAGACCCAGTGTGGGTCATCTGATACACTAATAAGAGGTTGGATGAAAGACTAGGAACATACAACACATTGTTGAACTGGCCATGATCAAGATCAATCCTCCCTTTGCCCAAACTTTCAGTGAGAGAGTCATTTCCCAGTACTATTGGTGGACCTTTCAACATGTCAAGTGAGGAGAATGCCTCCTTGGTCAAAACCATATGTATTGAAGCTCTAGAATCAATGATGAAACTAGGTGAGCTTGATGTGCCAGCAACCAATGCATGAACTCTCTCTCTGTCTTCTGAACTTGATCCTCCTTCCCTCTTCTTTGAGATGTCTGGAAGGGAGATGCCATTCTGCTCCAGGAGTTGGGTCAGCATGTCTATTTGTTTCTTCATACAAGAGCTTTCAGTGTGATTTCCCTTATTGCAATATGCACACTTGCTCATTTCTCCTTTAATCTTCTTCTTCTAGTAGTTCTTCTTGGAACCTTGTGGCTCCTCTGGAGACTTGTTCTTGTCTCTCTTTTGCTCAGGTGTATTTTTAGGTTTATTTTTGCTTTTTTAATCCACCCTTGAATCTCCAGCAACCAGAGCTTGGTATTTGGATGGTTTGATGGTGCCCATCATCACCAGTTTGTCTTGTTCTTGTGTGAGAGATTCCATGAAATCTGCAAGGCTAGGCATCTTCCAGGTTCGAGCTGTCAACTTTGTGGCATAGAAGGTCAAAAAACACACTGAATAGTTAGGGCCAAGCTTTGAGAGTATGGCCAAGACCAGCTGATCATCCTTCTTTTCGATCCCACATTGTTTTAGCTGCAAAACAAGTGCTTTGAACTTGGAGAAATAGAGTTGCAGGGATTCAAAGCTATTTGGACTCAGGGAGATCAGTTCATTTTTTATTTGATGTCCCCTCATTTCATCTGTCTTTCCAAAAAGATCAGAAATCTTCTCCCATACTTCATCCGGTGATGTCAATCCATCAAGATGGAAAAGGAGGTCACTGGAAATACTCAGACACAAGAGACCATAGGCCTCATCCCTCCTATTGTGCCATTTTATCTTCTCTACAGCTGCATTGGGATCTTCTTCTATTGCCATAGTCACCCTGTAGAGGCCTTTCTCTCTCAACAGTATCTCCATCTCTACTTTCTATTCAAATAAATTGAAGGGAGTCAAGATGATCTTCTAAGATTGATCCATAGCTCAGAAATTGTCCTGGCTGTCAGTAGAAGGCTCCCAGTCACTGATGTCGAACCTGCAAAACAAAATTGAAGGAGAGAAATTGATCTACAATGGCTTTGATACCATGTGGAAATTGAACCCAATGATAGAACAATTTTACTCACAACAATTATCAATTGTACATGCAAAATCACTCACAAAAGAGACTGAATATGGAGCTGAACACTAAATTGTATTAACTCAGTGTACAATAGCCAGACCTGTAACATGATAGGTTGCTGCATTAAATAATTACATAAGGGATTTGAATTCATGAGTAGGCAATTTGAATCTAGTCAAAACAGGCTTACTAAAATTAAGCAATTCCCCCATAGGTGCATAAAGTAGTTTCCAAATCAGCTAAGGAGCTCACAAATTGGAAAAATCACTTAGGAAAGCTAAAAGGTGATGGAAGGATAACTCATACATGCTTTTCATAGGAGAAAAGAGTGGAGGATGTGGAGGACAAAAAACTAGTTAACCTCACCTAGTCAAACTTTCCTAATTGCCTTAAAGCACTGAAAAAGTAGGCAATAAAGTAGAAAAAGTAGAAGAGGGCCTAGGAGGCCAGGAATAAAGTAGAATTGATTCCTTGAGGTTTCCCAAGTGCTACATGAGTCAAAATAGGCAAGTTTTACCACTATGGATAGGAAAATGACAACTTGCATAAGGTGGAATCATGAAACTAGGCAAATAAGACAAAAATGATTAATTTAATGTCTAAGGTAGCTAACTATGGGTTGATTATTCTAACATTTTCTTCTTCATACTCGTAAAAGTATTTGAAGAGTCATATCTCTGACAGTAGGTTATCTCTTTTTCAATTCGAGTAGATTATTTACGAAAAAGGAACGATCCAGCCAATCATGACTGGAAGAGTTCTCTCTGGTATTATTTTACAGTTTTTTGGGCCCTGGAGACTAAATCATATGAAAAAAGGACCCTTTGTATTTTTCTTTCATCTTCATTCAGACTCTCTAAACATGAACGGTATTGAGTTTTCTTTCATTGGACTCGTTAAACTAAAAAATGAGAGACCCATTCAGGGAACGAACCCCTCGTTTCTTAGGTTCGTAAAATGTATGAGAATGGACTTGTATGTGGATAAGCTACAACAAATGTTTGTTAGTGTCTTCAGAATCATAAACAATGAAAAGAGGTATTCATCAATCATGATGGGGAAATTAAGGGAAGGGAATCATTTTGCAAATCAAATGGTAGTCATTTGTCACCTTTGAACATGTCACTTGTTTGCATATCATTCATTCAATTGGTTATTCAGCTGACTTACGAGTCAATCCACTTTTATGAGTCATGTCACTCCTTTGATTCTTTCAAAAGAATGCATTTTCCAATGTCGTATTATGTGTCCATCTATTTCAATCATGCTGTCAAGTCTTTTTTTCGTTCCGCCTGATGTTCAAAGGAAGAAAGAAGGTTACCCCTGCAGTTAAAACAACCTTTGTGTCAAAAATTTGAGTCAGTCCTATGGTTATGTTATCTACAACATTCATTAGAGGAAATTTCAATTTAAAATGGGCCTTCCAAAAATAATACAAATTCCATGTCATCATGTATTAGCCAATCAAAATGATTTAAAATTCAAAAAGGGAGCATATCTTTAAAAAAAAATTAATATAAATTTGGGGATAGGTATCATAAAAAAAACTACTTCTTTTGTTCATATTTTTGACATATATCCATGTGTTTTTACTCAAATTTTGGTCAGGAGAGCTCGTTGGATGTAGAATTAAATTCCATATCCAACGAGTACCCACTCAGCATACTTTTTATGGGCCTTGCTACCCCAAAAACAAGAAATACCTGAAAAAATGTGATGATGATGTCATCATCACATTTTTTCAGGTATTTCTTGTTTTTGGGGTAGCAGGGCCCATAAAAAGTATGCCGAGTGGGTACTCATTGGAAGTGTAATTTAATTTTGCATCCAACGAGCTCTCCCAATCGAAATTTGAGTTAAAAAACAGGGAGATATGTAGAAAATACGAACAAAAGAGTAGTTTTTTCTTTTCTTCCTCCAAAATTAATAAATATTATTTTATTATTTTAACTACTATTTTATTAATTTTCCTTAGGAGGCCCATTTTGAGTTGAAATTTCTTCTAATGCTAGAACTTTTTCTGAGTTTCGTGTCATCGATGTAGGATTCATCATGGCCCTCCTTCAATGAGACTATTCCTGTTGACATCAGCTCATCATCCAAGAAATAGTCTTAGAAACAAGTTTAGTACCTTGAGATCTGTATGCCTCAATTATAGATTCTCTCTCTCTTGACATAGGTTCACATCATTGACCTTTGATCAAAATATTCCACTGGGTGTTAGACATAAAAACATCTATTCACACTCAGTAGATTGTACTATGGTACCTTGGGAATCATTGACATTAATAGTGATCTCCCTCGCACTTGTTAATGGTTCACATCATTGGCCTGTAATCAAGTGGTTTCTACCATGTTTGACTTTAGAACATTGTAATCACATGGATAGAATTGTACTTTGTGGAAGATGAGAGGAAGACCCTGGGTATTTGTTAAGAACTCATAGCCTTCTCCCCAAGTTGTGACGGAGTATATTGTGTGAAGTACCAGCATGGATCCACATTTTTATAGTCGTGGCTATGCTCAAATTTTCCTCTGTATGACATAGATATATGTTGTATATCTGGTAGCTATGTCTAGTTTTTAGTGATCTTTCACATGGATCTACGTTGTATTCTAGTAGCCATGTTTGTTTATTCCTCTCATGGATCTGCCTTATATTGGTTTGCATCCATGATGAGGTTACATTTACTCATGAGTCAAAGTATTGATGTATTGCAGATGCCTACTCGATGATACTCTCCGATCAAACTAGCTCTTACCTCGAAGTGATAACTTGCTCTATCAAATCTCTCGCCTATCGTATCCCTCTAGCCTCATGCTTTGGTAGGTAATCTCTTATACCCAAATCCTATCAACAACATGTGATATATCTCTAAAACCTATATTTTCCCTTCATCCCAAAAATTGAAGTGAAAATATTGCTCTATATGTTGACCTTACATATAAAACTCCAGCACTGCTCTTACCCTTAAGCCAATAAGCAGTACCTTATATAGGACCACCTGAGTCATTTGGAATACAAATGGTGCCACCACCTTTGACCTTTTCTTTTGGCATGATTCTCACCTTTCATTTCTCTATCATAAGGGAGTATACGCGGTGCCCTTAGTAAAAATTGAAAAAAGGAGGTTTCACAAAGCTTCTAGAACAAAATATTCATGGCTAGCCTTATCCCTACTCACCTGGGACAATTAAGCTCAAGATCCATGCTTTGGGGATCTCATGGCCACCTCATCCACCTATTTCTAAACCATTCCTATCCCTTTGAGCCCTATAAAACTAGGATCATACTCCATGGTTGAGGGGCGAAGAAAAGAGTAAATTTATGCTGCTAAATTAACATCCCGGCCTAATCCATTAGAGAGCATAGAGGAGCAAGTTGGAGCTATCGGGGATGAGATGTTAGTATTGTGAAGGACTGCATCGACACTAAGGAAAAATGGTTGTAATCTCTTTCATTCATATATTAATGCAAATTCAATTTCCTTCCCATATATCTATTGTGTTATAATCTCACATGTGTATTATAAGATTCCTTAGTCACTGATATGGATCTATGGATAGTTTTCTAGTATCTTTGATGTTGTCATGTGTTTAATATTGTTTTTGCAGATCTTCCATCAAAGATCTTATTCCAGGCATCCATAACTTCTAGGGAAAGTCTTCTAACCTATTTGTGACTCATTTTTTCTGGATCTGAACCATTCATACCAGAGGAATAGCTTCTGTCCGTAGAAGGTGAAATATTCTTGATAAAAATAACATTCATATCAGGGCATAAGCCTTATCTTCATAAACTATGGGAAGTACTTGGGAAAATACCTAAAACTCAGTGTGAGGAGTACCAAAGGAACCCCGAAGTAGTTGGCCATTGAGAGGACCTTCCAAGCAAAAAGGGAAATGCCCCCTCCATATTGACTAGATTCCCACCCATGAGGAAAACCAAGAGTTGTCGTTTGTGGAAAAGGGGTTAGAAATTCTACATCCACTGTGAAGTGAGGGGTACTTCCCCAATACACAAGCATTCAGACAAGATTGGTGGCCAAGAAAATCCTTTTGGAGCCATTAATAATGAATTTTAAACCAAGGTCCATATTCATTTCCTACTACAACTATTAATAATAATTGTTCCAACACATTATTCCTATCGGCTTACGGGGCACAACCCTCAATTCGGTTCTTTGAACCACCACAGTCGAAGCCATATTCAATGCCACTCACCAGATTCAAAGCCACATATGGCCTCTCAGTCCGATTCGGATTCCTATCAATCCAAATCCATTTTTTTCACTGCCTCGTCTAGCCCCATGGATGGCAGACAACCAGATCCCTTCTACAGATGGATAGTTGGAGGTGGACCTACATCCTTTCCAACCATCATCACGGGTATCCCTACTAGTGGGACCACCACAACTACACACATTGATGTAGGTACGCTACCCACTAGTTGTGGCCCCACACCAACTACCACGATTCCTATGGTACCACCTTTTATACCTGGGGGAAGTGAACCTTCCACATCCATTCCAACTATCCCTACTATGGGAAGTTAGCTACATCCACCCCTAGGTGGGCATGGAACCCACATTCCTATCACTGTCAGAACCATTGCTGGTCTCCACTGAGCCAATCCTGGTTCTAGCATGCCTCTCATGGCTAGATTTAACCTCCTAGATTTGGAAAGGTTAACAAATGACCCCATCATTCATCAACCACACTGGCCTCCCATGCCTACAAAAATTCCCTCAAACATACCAAAGTTTGAGGGAAAGACGTGAGGATCCCCAGAACCATATCATGTATTTACACTTGTGTTGTTCATCAAACAACATTGTGATGAGAATGTTTCATAGATGATGATGATGTTGATGTAATTTTCAAAACTTCATATGACATATAGATTCACCAGTCAGTTGTACAGATGTGTTGTTGTATTGTAGAAGACCTTCCTTGTTAAGAGGGAGTGTTAAAGAAATGTAACTATGGAAGATATTCTATTTTTTATTATTATTGTTATTACCCATTCTTGAGATGTTCTTCCTCCAATTAGGGATTTCATTGATGTATTTGGTCATGTAAAGTATTGAGGTAAAACCTATATTGTAATTCAGGTTAGCAGTAACTACTAAAGTATTATTAAAATGTATTTTTGAGTTTTCCAAGGAAAGTTGGCATTGGAAGAAAAAAGAAGTCATCCTAGTTTGGTTATTGGGCCTCTCATCTGATCTATATAAATAGGAGAGGATCCTCCTTCATTTGGACAAGTAGAACACTCAAGTAGTTTCGCTAGAGAGAGAAGAGACAGTCCATCTACAGGAGAGGAAACAATCTAGTTGTGTTATTGGGTCTTACACTGTACTTGGTTGAAGTCTATACGGAGGAATTTTTGATGGCTTTTATTCCCCATGAGGGTTTCTGAGGATAAATGTTTGTGTTCTCTTTTTTTATGTTCTTTTCATTCTTTCATAGATCCTTGTGTTTTGGTATAACAACTTTTAAAATATTAACATGTTTTACATCTAATGCACCATATTTCTTCATGAAACTTGTTCCCTTATTGATATCTTCAATTTATAGAGACATATTATCCAACTTCCATTGAATCTAAACCATTCCAACACCATTTTTTTGACTGGTGATGCTTCTAGTTTCATGGAAAGATCTAATGCTTCGAATTGAGATACAATCTTTTGTTGCATCAATGGTATCAATATATGTAGTAATATGGAAGCTATAAACCATTTTTTTGTGTTATATATATATGATATTAGGAAGGATACCTTAGCCATCAAATTCTTTAACCTCTGTTCGAAGTCCCATATGGATTTATTTGGTGACTTCTTGGTCTCCTTCGATTATGTGATACTTTGCAACTGGGACTTTGTCTTCTTAAATTCATTTGTCAACATGACCTTGATCTTAGAGAGTGTCTTTCTAGGTGTACTCGTATAAATGGTAGAAAACTCATATACCAATCTAATGCCTGATCCTTGAAGTTTGAGATCATCGGGGCCCTCTTAATGGCCTCATCTTGGACCTGTTGAATAGTCTACACTGCTTTGTAGAGGAACTAGTGCTTCTTTGGATCCTCTAATCCATTCCCATTAAACACATGAAAATTCATATCATCGCTCGACATTATATTCCTCTAGGGTACTCACAAACTTGAACTTGGAGGTGCATACTAAAAACTTTACTATTGGACGTACCATTGTTCTAACTATTACTACCATTTTGATTTGTTGGAAAACATTGCGACGAAATCTTAGGTCTTACCTCTATTTATGGAGATGTAGTGAGGTAGTGGGTATGTCGCAGCCTCAGGTCTGATGTAGATATGGAAATTCTTATTATTATTATTCTAAAATAATATTACATTATTCTTCTTCATCACGAGACTTCTCATTGAGTTGTCGTGTTGATTCTTAGTTCCCCCTATGATCGCACTACAACTCTGTCTCCTAGTCGCAGTCCTTCTCCTCTTATTTGACTAGAATATATTCCCACTCCTTAAGTGCCCAAAATATTTTTCTGTCTTAAATTCTTCTCTTACTATAATTTCAACTTAATCCATTCATTCTTCTAGTCCTTCCTCCACTCAAACCCCATTCCCATCGCACACAATCGCTTTATTCACTAGATTTCATCCTCAAGACCCATTTTTCACACAGTATCATCTTAATCCACACTTTCAATGAATTCAAGTGCATACCTCGTGGACCTCAAAATAAATCTATATCGGCATCCTTGTATGATTTGATAGTATCAACAACAAAGTTAGTGATATATCCCTCTAGGATACTATCAACCCCATGTATATAGTCTGTGATAGTTTATTATTCAGACAATTTAATCGGTGGCTGAGGTTTCCAGCTGTCAAGTTCACCCCCTTCAAATTTTTTATTTTTGAATATCAACCTTAAGAACCACTCATTCAAAAAAATTGGAAATTTACCAAAAACAAATCATGGATATCATAATAGACATACCTACCCAGACACTATCTTAGAGCCAGTCGTAGATCTCGATTTTCTTCTTACGAAAATTCCTTTGTCTTCTAATCTAATCATGCCTCATTCTCATGCTTCAATGGATGCCACATAAAAAATATCCCCTTCAAAATGATCCTGGTCTTAGAAATAGAACCATTTGTTTGCACAATATTAACATAAAGCAAGTTCACACCAGATCATACCAAAAAAAGCTAAGATATCGACCTGAAAGAGATTGATCCCTCTCGATAACACCCACATAGAAAGTTAAGTCTGAGCCAAAGTACGTATGGGGACTGTAGGATCTATATTTCCACAGTAGTGAAGGGGAAATTTTCCATACAATACAGGAAGAGCTTGGACAGAACTATCCCTTACATATTAGAAACTGTAATATAGATTATCAGATTCATCCATGACATTAAATTAATCCAGTACATCATATACATTCATTAAATTAATAATTCATCCATCCATTTATTCATAGTTATCCATTAATTCATTAATAAGAAAATAACAATTCAACACACACACATCATGCACAACAGACACCATAGATTTAATGTGGAAACCCAAGGCAAGAAAAACCACAAAAGCACTCGTTATTATAAAAGAGTCACAGATCGAGCACTTCATTTTGCACACATGACCTATAGACATCTCCTCAAAACTCCATTACATTATATCTTTTCACATATCCTACAGATTGATCTCCATACTGACGACTCTTTCTCAACTTGGACTTCAACAAAACAATACATACTTTCTTCGATAGAACCCAAAAAGTCTATTTCCTTCTCAAAAACTGGTTACCCCAAAAACTCAAAACCCATTACATATTTATAGGCTCTATTTGGTCATTTTACAACCCACTTCCACTACCTGATCCCATAAATGTAAGTGGACAAAATTATTAATTGTCTAATCAACCTTTCGGTTGGACTTCGTCAAAATAGATGGATTTTCCTCAGTATTTTAGGTTGAAACTTTGGAGATGACTCCTTTGACTGACCACTTCATCACAACTCCATTCATAATTTGAATGGTTTCACAAAACTGGTACCCAAAATATCCCAAAATTTACCAAGGGCGAACAAGATAAAAGTGTTTGTCTCGTACTATTTTATCTCTATGGTGTTATGGTTTCACGTGATACGTTGCATGATGTAATAATTGATTGCATGATCTTGTAATATAGACATATAGAAGATAAATTCAATTGGATTTAAAAATGGGCTTCATCTTAGTACTATATGTTGAATTCTTATGTGTATGTTTTTCAATTATTTACAAATAATTATTAAGTATTTTTATCTATGGTTTGATACATTTCATTTGAATAATTTTTTATGAACAACCTATTCATTGTGGTTATATTCATTGTGGTTATGCTTAGATACTAAATGGAAATGGATATAGGTAAATGATAGAATATTCTATTCTAGCATTTTTACTAAATGATAATCTGATGAGGATAGCACCATATTATGGTAAAGAGTGATATGCTTATTTTGTGAATTTTTACATAATTACAATGTTATCATTTTATTTAAAGTATACAAATAATTATCGATAATTCTTTTAAGTGGTATGATTTATGAAATTCAAAAGGTGTTTGATTGTTTTTCTTAGTACATTGTGTGTGATATGAAATAGATATATCTAGAAAATATAGTGAAGTCTTATTGTGGTGGGATATTATATGAAATTTGTGTGAATTATATACTTTCCGAGATTTAACTTAAAAAATTTATATTGAATTATTCTCACCAGTTTGAAAGTTGGAGACAATCTACTTGTTAATACATGAGATATATCATGATTAAAACCACTCAATATTCACCTTTGGAATATAACCTATTTTAATTATGTTATTATAATATTTTGTTCGATATTATACTAACTTCTTGATGCTTGTGATCTGTGAATTTCATGATGATGTTTGAGAAACAATAGAGGTTGGATATTTTATTTTTATTAAAAATAATGATATCTCATATCAAATTTTCGATGCATATTGGCCAAGGATGATGAGGGAATCATTAGTTCAAGGAGGGGAGAATTGTTGATGTAATTGTAACTTCAGAATGTATTCACTTGTATTTCTTATGTATTGTACCCTGATGTTTATTCTAGGAAGTGTTTGTAATGTAATTGAGTCATGTCATGCCCCGATGTTCTGATTGGGAGTTTCTATAATGTAAACAAGTCATGTCAAGTCATTTTGGGTAACCCTCCTATTGATCAAGGGTTAAATTCCCCGCAGTTGCGGGGCACTAGGGTTGTTAGAATCACCTAGTGAAGTCGGCCCTAGTGAGTTATTGTCAAGTTGAGATTTAGTATAAATAGAGAGTGAGCCTCTCTATTTAACACACACTCACTCACACTTAGTTGTAGCGCATAGACGAGGGAGAAGAAGTTTGAATGGGTCTATAAAGAAAGAGGCTACTGCTATCGAGAGATCATCTTACTGTTTTGGGGTTTTACTTTTGGTGTTGATTCTATCTCTGAGGAAGTTGTAGGGTTTTCTCCATTTATGGTTTCCCTGAGGAAAAACATTGTGTTCATTGTCTCTTGTGTTTGATTTTTGTTCTTGTTATTCTCTCATTTAAAGATCCTGATATAATGCTAGATTAAATGTTAAAAATCTAACATGGTATCAGAGCTAACCTGAGAAGAAGACATTATGCAACTACAAAAACTAGGGATTCCTAATTTTTGGATCTCTCTCCACATATTTTCAGCAAAATAATGTTGGGCTGACTCTCCTTCCTAGGGCACATCTTTATGTCGAAACAAAATCTAATTCTAAGTTTTTTTTTCAGTTTTGGACCCGACACTACTGTCGAAAATTAGGGCTTTCCATAGAAGTGGAATTTTTGAGTGAGCCTAGGCCTGGATTGATCTCCTCCTCAAAATAGAAGTTTAGAGATCAAGATCAAATAATTTGGTTGGACAGAACTCCAGGAAAGTCAAACCCTAATCTTCTCCTGAACCAGCACTACAAAAATTCAGCTCCAAATCCAGATCCGACATCTTGACCTGGTAAGATCTAAATATTTTGTATTTCCATTTGAGGTTCTCAGCTAATATGTCTCATCATACCAAGCTTGATGAAAAACTATAGGGATATAATAACTTCCGAGCCTGGAAGTATAAGATCTCCCTGGTCCTGGAAGAAAATGAGTTGGACTCCTACATCAATGAGGAGGTTCCAGTTCCAGAGGAAGATGAGGCTAAGGCATTACATAAGAAGAATTTGGTTATGGTTAAGAGGATTATTGCTGATTCAATCAAGGATAACCTCATAACACAAGTTTCCTCCCTCAAGACACCTAAAGCTAAGTTTGATTCCCTAACTAAACTATTTGAAGGGAAGAACATAAACCGGAAGATGAGTTTGAGGAACCAGTTGAAGAATGTAAATATCCAGAATGAGGAGACCATCCAGTCATACTTTACAAGGGTCTCCCAGATCAAAGAAAAACTTGAAGCAGTAGATAAAGAAGTGGAAAATGCAGAAATTGTGATGACAACCTTGAACGGTCTCCCTAGATCATGGGATTCTTTCATCCAAGGAATATGTACTAGAAAGAAGATAATCGAGTTTAGTAGACTATGGGAAGAATGCTCACAAGAAGAATCTCAAATAGCAGCTCGAGAAGAAAATATGGGAAGTGAAGATCAAGCTCTCACAGTACACTCCAAGAAAGATAGAATGGAAAATCATCATCAGCAAGGTAAGCATTCTCGTCAAAAAGATAATTTTGTGAAAAAGGATCCATCCAAACTCAGATGTTATACATGTGATGAAAGAGGACACTTTGCTAGAAATTTTCCCATGAATAAGAGTGGATCTAAGAAGAAGAAGAACTCCAAAAGAAAACATCATGGTTGCAATGCTGAGGATGGTGATCCTCCCATAAAGAGAGTAAAACAAGAGAGTGAAGACTCCTCAAGTGATGAAGAATATGTTTTGATCTCTCCTCTCATGGGAACTATCACACATGGAAGCAAAGATTGGATTATTGATAGTGGGGCTTCCAAACACATGACATGATTCAAGGAATCCTTTGAGAAACTATCCGAACATAATTCACCCCATAAGGTGAAACTAGGGGATGACTACCAATATCCCATAAAAGGTAGTGGTGAATCCTCCTACAAGCTAGACTCTGGAAAGTCTATGAAAATGAAGGATATCTTCTTTATACTAGGACTAAAGAAGAATCTTCTCTCCATATTGGAACTAGATGCAAAAAGCATGAGGGTTGCATTTGTTGATGGCCAATTCCTCATGTGGACAAGAGGAAATACTATTGATGATGCAATAGTAATTGGAGAACAAGAAGGAGGATTATACAAATTGAAAGGCCATCCAGAACAAGCTTTGGTCCATGACACAATAGAGAAAAATTAACTTTGGCATAGAAGTCTTGCACATGTGCATTACAGAGCACTACCACTTGCAAGAAAAGTTATTGAAGGTCTTCCATAAATTCAGGAAAAACATAAAGGAGTCTGCAAAGGATTTGCGAAAGGAAAGAACACAAAGAAGACATCTCCAAGTAGCAAAAGCAAAGAAAAAGGAATCTTGGAAGTTATTCACTCTGATGTATGCGGTCCAATGTCATCTAGTTCTTTAAGCAGGTATGTATACTATGTTTCTTTTATTGATGATTTTTCTAGGAAGACATGGATATACTTTATGAAGAACAAATATGAAGTTTTTAGCAAGTTCAAGGAATTCAAATCCTTGATCGAGAACCACACAGAAAACAAGATCAAGACCTTTCGATCAAATAATGGTGGAGAATTCACATCAAATGAATTCAAAGAGTTATGCAAAGATTCAGGGATTAAGAGGGAGTTATCCACTCCATATAATCCACAACAGAATGGGGTTGCAGAAATGAATAATAGAACGATCATGGAAGCTGCAAGAGAAATCCTTCATGATCAAGATCTTCCCATGCATCTATGGGAAAAAGCTGCCAGAACAGTGGTGTATGTACAAAAACGTACTCCACACAAAGTACTTGAGAACAAGACACCTAAAGAAGTCTTTTCCAGAAAGAAACCATAAGGCAGCCATCTCATAATATTCGGTTGTCCAGTGTACATACACATTCCGAAAGAAAAGAGGAAAAAGTTATATCCTTCAGGAAAGAAGGGTATTTTTGTGGGATACTCTGAAAGCTCGAAGGATTACAAAATATACTTCCTAGGATTCAAGAAGATTGACATCAATAGGGATGTAACATTTGATGAAGACTCAACTTACAACAAATCTAGAAAGAGACCTGTTGAATATCCTAAAGAAACAGAAGCACCTAGAATTCATGACACAACCATGAACGAAGAAATTCAAGAAGAAGATCGAGAATTATAATAACATGAAGATCCACCTCAGGAGAAGAATTATCATAAGAGGAAAACTGCTTGGGTATGAGAAGCTATCCAAGGTGTAGAAAGATATGGGGCTCTAGAAGAGAATCACAGAGAAAGAAAGAGGACCACGTCCTACTCTGGGTATGTAGCTTTATTATGTGACCTCATCGATAAACAACCTTCCAACTATGAAGAAGCATCATAAATAAAAGAATGGAAGGATTCTATGATTGAAGAGTATCAATCAATCATGAAGAATGATGTTTGCGATGTTGTCCCAAGACGAGAAGGGAAGTCTGTTGTAACTTCCAAATGGATCTACAAGATCAAGCATACTGCAGATGGCAGTATAGAGAAATATAAAGCAATATTTGTGGCTCGTGGCCTCTCACAAAAAGAAGGAATAGATTATGAAGAAACCTTTGCACCTGTAGCTAGATACACTTCCATCAGATCAGTACTTTCTCTAGCCGTAGTGATTAAATGGAAGATACACCAAATGGATGTCAAGACTGCTTTCTTGAATGGTGTAGTGGAAGAGGAAGTATATGTAGAGCAGACACTCGGTTTTGAGACACATGACAGGGAGTCTCATGTGTGTATATTGAATAAATCCCTGTACAGTTTGAAACAGGAACCGAGGACATGGTATGGCATAATTGATGGCTTTCTATCTAGTTTGGGATTTACCAAAAGTAAAGCAGATTCAAACCTTACTACAAGGTTGAAGATGGAAACTGATTGATACTCCTACTATATGTAGATGATCTTTTGTAATAGGAATGGATGGGTTGATTGCTAATATGAAGAGGAAGCTTGCTACCGAGTTTGAAATGAAGGACTTGGGTGGTAGAATGCAGATGGAATCTTCCTTGGACAAGGGAAGTATGCAGTAGAGATACTGAAGAGGCTTGGGATGATGAACTGCAAGGCCATGACCACACCTATGGCATCAAACTTGAAGCTATTGACTGATGCTTCATCACAAGCAGTTGATGCTACGATGTATCGCCAGATGATTGGGTCCTTGATGTACCTAATGAACACGAGACCGTATATTTTCTTTGCTGTGAACACCTTGAGCCAGTTCCTGATAGATCCGATACATGTTCACTTGATTGCTGCAAAGCATATTCTGAGATACCTAAGGGGTATAGTTGATTATGGGCTCAAGTATGAGGCAAATCAGAAGATTAACTTGGAGGGTTATGTTGATTTAGATTGGGCAACTAGTGCCATCAATAGGAATATCACTTCAGGGTGTTGCTTCAGTATGGGATTAGGTTTGATATCTTGGTTTAGCAGGAAGCAATCCTATGTGGCACTGAGCACGATTGAAGCAAAGTATGTCGTATCTTGTTCAACTAGTTGTGAGGCAGTATGGTTGAGGAAGCTACTGTCTATTTTATTTGATCTCTAGTTGGATGCTACTTATATATATTGCAACAACCAGAGTTGTGTGAAGTTGTTGGAGAACCCGGTGTTCCATGACAATTTAAAGCATATTGAGATCAAGTATCACTATATCAGGGATATGGTGCAAAAAGGAGTAGTGAAGCTTTAGTATGTTGCAATGGATGAACAAATAGCTGATGTGTTGATAAATCCATTGGCTAGAGTGAAGTTTGAGTACTTCAGGGAGAAGCTTGGTGTTCTCCAGATCGAGGTTCCTTCCAAAGGGACGCGATGAGTCCGTGAGCCATTCTGACATGGTGAGAGGATTGGTTCCTTCCATGGTTAGATGTAAGGGCTAAGCCATTCTATCATAATGAGAGGATTGGTTCCTCGCATGTAAGATATGAGTGTTGAGCCATTCTGATGTGACTATGGGATTGGTTCCTACATGATCATATATAAGCGTTGAATTCCATTCTTGGAATGGAGGCACCTGGTCAGTTACCAGGAATACTTAGTCTGGAACTGAGATCCATTCTGATGTGACTGTAGGATTGGTTCCTACATGATCAGATGTAAGTGTAGAGCCATTCTAAGGCAATTGTAGGATTGGTTCCTACATGATCATATGTAAGTGTAGATTCCTTTCGACATGTAGGTAGGATTGGTTCCTTACATGGTTGAATGTAAGTGTTGGGCATTTATGACATTGGTTTTCAGATGTGAATGCTGGGCCTTTCTAACAGGTTTGTGGGATGTGTTCCCACATGGTCAGATGTGAGTGTTGGGCATGCCTTTCTGATATGATTATAGGATTGGTTCCTACATGATCAAATATAATTGTTGGGCGAGACATTCTAACTTGGGGTTAGATATAAGTGCTGGAAAATACCTACATAGAGGCTAGGCCTACAACAAGCATGAAAAAGGGATGGCTCTGTAGAGCTTCCTATGATGAGAAGAATCAAGAGATAGCACCCGTGATGATGATCGAACAGAGATGTTCTAGAACTAGAGATGATCCAGATCGAGTGATGATCCAGATCCAGTGATGATGATCCAGATCCAGTGATGCTCGAGATCCAGATGAAGATGAATTGAAGATGAAGATGACTTGAAGATGACGAGGACTCGATGATGATCCAGATGATACAGAGAATAATACTTGTGCTAATAAATTGTGTCAAGATAATACCTTCCTAGTTAAGAGGGAGTGTTGATGTAATTGTAACTTCGGAATGTATTCACTTGTATTTCTTATGTATTGTATCCTGATGTTTATTTCAGGAAGTGTTTGCAATTTAATTGAGTCAGTCATTCCCCGATGTTCCAATCAAGAGTTTCTATAATGTAAACAAGTCATGTCAAGTCATTGTGGGTAACCCTCCTATTGATCAATGGTTAAAGTCCCCGCAGTTGCGGGGCCCTAGGGTTGTTAGAATCACCTAGTGAATTCAGCCCTAGTGAGTTATTGTCAAGTTAGGAATTAGTATAAATAGAGAGTGAGCCTCTCTATTTAACACACACTCACTCACACTCAGTTGTAGCACATAGCTCAAGGAGAAGAAGTTGATGGGGATATAAATAAAGAGGCTACTGTCGTCGGGATATCATCTCACTGTTTTGGGGTTTTACTTTTGTTGTCGATTCTATCTATCAGAAAGTTGTGGGTTTTTCTCCATTTATGGTTGTTATAGTGGATTTCACCACACTAGGTGAATCACACATTGTATGGCCTTCCCCTATCCCGCTGCAGACTCATTATTCCCTATGGACCATTTATTGTCTTTTGATGTATCATTGACCATCCCTAAAAACATTAGAAAAATGATATACGCGTCCTTTTCCCCGATAACAGCGTACATACACGGATATTCCCTCTATAGTCGCGTACATCAGGATGTGTGCATAATCCAAAACTGTTGGACCGTTCCTTGCCTTGAATCCGACTCATATGACTCCTGGCCTTCCATATGCCTTGAGATCGCACGGATTCGACCTTTCAGTATCACTTTGGAAAGCTATATAAGGAACCATTGAGACATTGAAAGCATAAGAGAGAATTGAGAGTACCGAAATTATAGTCCATTGTTGCCAGAACTATACTTGAGTCTGCATCCCTTTGTCCCTTTGGAGCACTGTTGTGTTCTTCCCAAGATTTCCTTTGTTAGTGAGCTTGCTATCGGAGTGATGGAGGATTGAGGTGGTGGAGGCCCAAGTGGGGGATTCAGTTTCTCCGGTTCACGGACGTGCCGTCAGAGGTTGTCACTTGTAATCTCTGATTCATATTAATAGAAATATCTTTTCCTGTCCAGTAATGTGTATTTGAATGAATGTTGCATCCATTGGAATATGTCAAATGCTTATACATTATTGATTATATATGCTAGAATAGATCTAACACCATGAAATATAGTATGCTTGTATTGTTTACTTGTTGTTGAGGACGTGCTATAACAATTCAAGCTGAAGATTGGAAAGCTCAACGGGGATCTACTTCAACCGTTCGGAATAAGGTACGAGGTTCGATCCTTTAGTGTTAGATGGTTTTAATTTCTATTGCATATTGGGAAAGATTAATTTCTGGAGTCTAGCTGTCTGTTGTGGTACCCCAAGCCATAGGAATTTCTCTCCGTAACAGAATTGGCGACTCCGCTGGGGATGTCCCTTATTTTTATTTTGGGGTTTACGGGCACAATGGGCTTGATATTATTGACTTGCTCTCTATTTCTCCTTGTTTCTGTGTTGCATTTTATAGTATGTTCATCCATTGACACTCCCCTTTATTTGTTTGACCCTTGGCCTGCTTTTTACCACTGCCTTCTCTGTCCACTCGGGTTTTTGGCCAAAAGTCGCGTACATACGCGGATTTTTGGCCAAAAGTCGCGTATACACATAGATTTTACACTAAAATCCTTTTTTCCACGCAGGTTTTTGGCCAAAAGTCACGTATATGGGCCTTCCCATGCGGGTTTTTGGCCAAAATTCGCGTACATGTGCCTTCCCATGCGGGTTTTGGGCCTAAAGTCGCGTATATACGCAAATGTTCTTTATACAGTCGCGTACATCCTCCCTTTTGGTGAGTTTGATGTTGGGGGAAGTTGCTGGGTGGGTTGTGAGTGTGGTTGGGTATTCCTTGGGTCTGATGTTGTCTGTTGCATGCATCTTTTGTGACCAGAGACCGCTTTTTCATTGATTTTTCTTTGAAAGTAGTTTTAGTCATTCTTCCTTTTTGTTTTTCCATTAGTGCATTACTCTTTTTGTCTTGGTGTCTTGCTGGGCTTGTCTTTTATACTTGCTACAGAGACTGAGATTTTTAGATGACTTTTATTGCATTTTTCATTCTTTTATATTGAAAAATACAAAGTAGTTGCACTCTTAGTTGCATCTTAGATATGGATTTGAGGAGGTACTTGCATTGGATTGCTTGGATGAGAGTTGTGTTTAGGCTTTCATATAGGAAGGATTGCATTGGCATTCAGAAAGGAATATATATTTATGCGTATCATGTAGTGGCATACCCTATTTTTCATTTGACAAAGATTGCACTTAGCATTGTTTGTTATGGTGTGCATATTTATTTCACTGCTGAGTCATAATGTCATTAGTTGCACGGCCATTTCCCTTTGAGTAATTACAGCCAATTAAAATCAATGCTAAATAAAATGAATTACACTCTTTTCTTTTCTAGGGTGCACCAACAAGCTTAGGTTTTAGGATCTTGGAATAGTTCATTGAAAGTTAATTCTCCAAGATCACTAAACTACAACAACTAGGTGTCTGTCCAGGGAGTGTGTGAAATCCTTTATATAGCCAGCGTTCTCAGGAAGCTCCTCTCAAAAGGGAGTCAAGCACGAGGCAGTGTGAGCGGTTATTGATTGGGATGACCCCTAGTCATAACTGAGTAGCACCGGCGATATTGCCAGGATTGTATTCGTATCTGGGGGCTCTTTCGAGAGTTTTGGGCTTTGCTACCCTGCCCATATGGTCAATCCCTCCTATGTCTATCCGCCTGAGCTTTGATTATATTGAGGTGACCTTAGTGACCTTACCTAGGATATCGAGGGGGTACTTGTAGAGGTTATTCTGCATGCGTCCCGACCAGGTAGAGGTCGGACAGCACAGTCGCTATATGCGTTGAAGCTGAGGGCCACTATAATTGGTTACGTACCTCCACTTGTAGTGTATGG
This sequence comes from Pseudotsuga menziesii, assembly GCA_001517045.1. Classification (NCBI taxonomy): domain Eukaryota; kingdom Viridiplantae; phylum Streptophyta; class Pinopsida; order Pinales; family Pinaceae; genus Pseudotsuga; species Pseudotsuga menziesii. The sequence continues at coordinate 55,096 of LPNX011012397.1, forward strand.
GATTTTCGAGCCTCTCCCAGATGAGACATACCTACTACATTCGGGAGCTCACATATCCTCCCCTTGGTTTGCTTGTATTGTTGGCTGTAGATTTTCTTAGGAGTGTGCTCTTTGTGCGCTAGTTGGCCTTTGGGATCGCGGTTACTCTAGTATATTTATGCTCTCTTGAGTTTAGATCCTTTTATTTTTGGCATGCCTAGTATCCTATCACCTGTCTTGGCCTTAGTACGGACACTGGTGTTAGACTTGGGGGCATCACAACCCCTTATCATGCTCGTTGATTTGGGAATGGTCATATTCCATCCTCTACTTCATTTGTGGAGGCCTTTTATTCCCTTCGCTTGGTCTTTACACCAGTTGTCACCCTCATGGGGGGTGGTAGTGGATGCGTGAACATTGGGTCTGCACCTTACTTTCCTTTTTATGTCCCATCGTTCACCGCATTATTTCCTTTGGGTGCTATTGTCATGATCATTCCTCCCTATATCCTATAGTTTGGATTCTATATTGACTATTTTGGGATGTTTTGGATTAATATGGTTGTCATGTAGGATCCAGATTTTGTACACTCTCTCCAAGGTTTTGACCCGTTCGTTCCTTTCATAGGTATTATGCCTGAACTGGCATATAGGTTAGGATTTCACATCCGCTTGCGCTTATGCATTGCCTTATGACCGTTCCATCTTAACCTTAGGTACAAACCCATTCCATGGTATCATGAAACCTTCATGCTGCTGTTAGAAGTGGTACTATGTGAATGGTAGAGCTTTCCTTTACATGGGTGCCCTAGTTAGATCCCTTTTGCATTTGGTACCCATGCTGTGAGTCCTCTCTTAGGTCCGAGAGTCCGTTGTATAGTATTGCCATGACATTTAGCAAGAGCATCATACTCCTCTTGATCTTATGCTGGCCATGACCCCCCGGGACTCCCTTGTATCAAGTTGTGGATGCATTATCATGAGATTTGCCTGTCTTATTGAGCTTTATGCCGGCTCCCCTGACATTACGTTTCAGCCATATAGCCCAAGCTTGTCTCATGTCTAGCCATGCAGAGCCTTTATTTATATCTTTCGCAGCTTGATTCCCTTTTACCGGGAGGGGATTTTCCCCCGAGTGTCGATATCCTACACATGTATCCTTGCATTGAGCATAGGTATGTTCCATTGCTTAGAACTAGTTTGTTTGCCTTTATGACACTCATCTCCTCCTAGTTTGTAACTATAAAGCTAGTTTATTCTTTTTTCAAGCTTTTCAAATAACTGAAAAAGACCAAAAAAATCAAAAAACCAAAAAGCCGGACAAGAAAATATATTATCTTTGGCAGCTGTCGAGTTGTGTCGCCTTCGAACAGAGCACTATATATCACATCCATTGGTTGGGTTATAGTTTGACTTTAGGAGCTGTACTCGTTATCTGAGTTTTATCTCCACCGACTGGTTAAGCTTCCAGTCCCTATGGAGCCTCTATTGATGCCTCCTGCATCATAGAGATGTCCCAGTTTGTATATCTAGTCTATGCTTCCTTCATTCAGTCACCATACGTCGTTATGCTCTTGTTCAAAGGAAGTTGAAACCTGAGTCGGCCATTCCTCAGTTATCTTGACTTTGCATGTCAGCCATTCCCGGTACAGTTACTGGTTCGTGCACCTTATGATCGAGTTCTTCCATATTATACAGCCTTGCTGAGTACCTTGTGTTGGATGATGGGGGATGCCTTAATGCCCTCCTTCCATCGGATTTCATCCCATCGACTTCAGATCATTTATTCTGGGATTGGAGTCTAGAGTCATTTTGAGTGCCTTGAGACTTGCAGTCATCAGTGGCAGGTTCTCTCGCCATCGACAGTTTTGGGAATACATCAATGTCCCCTGATCGATGGATTCTCTCAAGTGTTCGACCTCAACACATTTATTCACACTTGTTAGTTTGCACTCTAGTACCTTGATTCCCATTTACATTATTAGTGGGTGATCTCGCATCTATTAACGGTATACATCAATGACCGGTAATCAGATGATGGACTACTATGTTCGACCTCGACACCTCTATTCGCATAGTAGGACATGTACTTGTAGCAGTTTGTGTAGAAGACCTTCTAGTTTGGTGGCATCCACTATATGCTACCTCCTTGATCGTGCCAGTGTTCATGAGATTTCAGCTCTCGTGACTTGTTCCAGTATATGTCAGACATTTCCAGCCACTATGGAGATCTTGATCTGTGATATATCTTTAGCTTATGTGGAGATCATTGTACTTTGTATATCTTCATCATGGAGATTCTGATCTATGTATATTGTACGTGGCGGTGACCACATATGTTCTATTATGTTCCATGCCTATTCATGGCCATTGTACTCTTATGTATCCGGGACTGCTATATGTATGTGCAGTTATATGCAGAGTTGTATTATGGTATTATGCTGATTGGGTGGCTGGTATTCCATTTGGGTACATTCATCACTTCACTTCTGGGATGGACTTATAATGTATTTTGGACATCGTATAACCCCTCTGATCTCATACATTAGGGGGCATCTTTTATAGTGGATTTCACCACACTAGGTGAATCACACATTGTATGGCCTTCCCCTATCCCACTGCAGACTCATTATTCCCTATGGACCATTTATTGTCTTTTGATGTATCATTGACCATCCCTAAAAACATTAGAAAAATGATATATGCGTCCTTTTCCCCGATAACCACGTACATACGTGGATATTCCCTCTATAGTCGCGTACATCGGGATGTGTGCATAATCCAAAACTGTTGGACCGTTCCTTGCCTTGAATCCGACTCATATGACTCCTGGCCTTCCATATGCCTTGAGATCGCATGGATTCGACCTTTCATTATCACTTTGGAAAGCTATATAAGGAACCATTGAGACATTGAAAGCATAAGAGAGAATTGAGAGTACCGAAATTATAGTCCATTGTTGCCAGAACTATACT